>CACKRE030001819.1:1587-22678 GCA_902602495.3 Ectocarpus sp. CCAP 1310/34 | reverse complement strand
GAAGCTCGTACTCGCATGTGTGCCCGCTCCTGTGTTTGGGGGGAAAGGGGGGTTCGCGACAACAAGGCCTGTCCCAACGCTAGGCGGGGGAGCTTGGTGAGACACACGAGGGATGGCATCGGGACCGAGGGTTACAGCACTACCGGTATACGTGGGAGGCAAGCGAGTGGCCCAAAGAGAACATCCTACATCGGAGTAAGCAAAGGAACGCTGGCCATTGAATAGATGCACGCCATTTTCATCCAACGTAACTCTCTGTCTACGCTGCGTATGGTGCAGAGAAAACAGATTGAACGTGATGCCAGGGACTACGTACACGTCCGACATCTGCACGCAAAAATCGGTCTCGCCCAAAGGGCCAGGCATGTGAAATGCCATGTTGATGCTACCAACACATTGCACGCGCAGATAGGCACCATTCCCTACTTGGATGAACTCTTTTCCTGCTGGGATCGGCTTCATGTCGAACATGTTTTCGCTACTGCTGACAAACGTGTTGCTTGCGCCGCTGTCGGCCCAAAATTTCTCTCTACCAATCTGCGAAGGGCGACTCTGAATAGACAAAGCGAAACCGCTACCATTCTCACGCGCTACCACACTTGGAACGATCTCGCCTTGTGACACAAAACTTGTCTTGAGGAAGTGAAGATGCCCAGGGGATCCGGCTGCGTCGGGAGGAGGCGAATGTTACGGGGCATGGGTCGAGTGCTGCTGCGGCTGCGGCTGCTGCTGGAACGACGGCGGTGGCGGAGGCTGCGGCGGTGGTTGCTGCTGCTGGTGGTAGTACGTTGTCGGAGGCGGGTAATACGGCTGCTGCTGGAAGCTGTAGTCTGGCGAAGGTTGCTGATACTGTGGCTGATGCTCCCACCCCCTTTACTCGTTACCATACGCGGTCCCCGCATGGGGCGCGGCACCATACGGTTGACTTACATTTGCATGCCCGTACGGCCGCCGCTANTGTCGGAGGCGGGTAATACGGCTGCTGCTGGAAGCTGTAGTCTGGCGAAGGTTGCTGATACTGTGGCTGATGCTCCCACCCCCTTTACTCGTTACCATACGCGGTCCCCGCATGGGGCGCGGCACCATACGGTTGACTTACATTTGCATGCCCGTACGGCCGCCGCTACTGCTGCGGTGTACGAGGGAGAGCTGGATGTCCATGATGCTGCTGTCCTCCGTAGCCGCCGTGAGGCCCGTGCCGGGGCCCACCCCCCCAGCCCCCCCCACTGCGGCCCGGCTGCTGCGGCGGCGGTCCCCGAGGTTGCTGTTGCTGCTGAGACCGCTGCTGTTGCGGGGGCTGTTGCTGTCGTTGGGGCTGCTGCTGTTGCTGAGGCAGCTGCTGTTGCTGAGGCTGCTGCTGCTTGGTCTTCTGCTTCTTCCGTTGCCGACGCTGGGTGTAGCACTCGCTGTTGGTGTGCGACGAGTACGGATGATAGTGGCAGCGCCTGTCTCCGTCCGCCCTGTTGTTGCTGCTCCGACCGCCTCCACTGCCGTCCTGACCCCCGCCGTTCCCACTGGACCCATTTTGGTCACGTCCGTCGCCCCGGTTCCCACAGGCAGCGACGAAAGCATGCCCCGCACCATTCTGCGGCTCCCCCTCCCGTGCGGTCACCATATCGATGGGCATCTTTCACGACCTTTTCAAGATGCTGACGGGTCAAATTGGGGGGCGGAAGGGGACGCAGCATAGCTTTCTCCATCTTGTACTCGGAAGACAAGTTCTACACAACGTGCAAATTGGCATCATCGTCGGGGTATGTGACGCCGTGTGAGGCTAACCTACTGCGCAAAACAGCAAATCTGCCAAAGTATTCCTGCGGACTTTCACCCACTCGCATTTTGATGGCATGGTATTCCGAAGTCAACCGTGTTTTTTCTGCTCTCGCCTGGGGTTCGTAGTATGCTAGAAATAGTTTCCAACCCCCACTGGGACTACCATTGGCGATAATCTGGGTCAAGACAGGCATATAGGTGATTGTCGTGATGATCAAATTCCACGCGGTGATCGCCTTTTCTACCGTTTCAGGCGAGTGCGTCCTACGTAAGTCCTCCATGTCTACTCCTTCTAGCCCGACTGGAATTCTGTGGTCACTCAATACCACTTCCCTGAATCCTTCTTGCGCAAACATACCAATCATGTTCGATCGAAAAATCAAAAACCTTGCCTGTTCATTGCCTATACATACCATCCCACGGCGCTAGGCGCTTAACCTCAGTCATCCTAAGAGTCGCTGCGCTACTTGGTACTCTACCCATGTCTNAAGACGGCTGGTCAGGGCGTCGGCGAGAGTGCGGGCGATGTCGTCTGCGGACGGGCCGGCCGATGGTCGCCCCGCATGTTGCTGGTGGCGTGTCTCGTGGTCGTTCCCGCTCCGGACGTGATCTGTCCTCTGCTGCTGCTCGTCTTGTTGCCTTGTAATCTTGACCAGTCTCGCTGCTACCCTCTCGTTCACCAACTCGTTGATCCGGGCGTCGTCGTCCACTGCTTGACGGTCGCTCTCTTGGTCTCGGTTTCGGTCGGAGGTGCTCATCGGTGACTGCTGCTGATCGCCGCAAAGCGATGTAACTCCAAACTAAGCTCAACGCGAATATCGTTAACGACGTGTCATACGCTAGCGTGATCGATAATTCGGGTGGCTCAGTTCTGTGTGTTGGGAGTGTAGAGCAGCTTGCCATGACGGGCCGTGGTAGAGGAGGGACGTATAGGAAAACGTGTTGGGTTCTTCGGGGGCGCGCTCGTGCTCGTAAATCTATCACGGAATCAAGCATGCGTCACGCTCAAACTACCAAACGGATCTCTCTGATTCCTCCGCATCTCATCACTGCAATTTCCGTAAGTACGTACTGAAGATCTTACCCGTCATACTATGCTACGAGTACCCCCAATATATCTAATAAGGCTCCGGGTACGCGCGTTTGCCGTTGCTGTTTTTGACGGGGTCGTTGGCGCGGCTAGCATCTCATCGATAGCCTCGCCGGTTGCCTTCGGGTCCGCTGAGGCAGCTCCCTGATCCGCAGAGGAAGGACCGCCAGCATTAGCCTGTGAGGCCTGTGAGGCGTCGGCAGGTCCCGCGCTTGCATCCTCCTACATCGTAGCCGCGCGTTGCGTGTGGTCGAGCCCGCAGCTCCGTCCCGAGCATTTTCCCCATTTTCCGCCGGTATTTCTCCGCCACGGAACTGTTGTGGTGGCAATTCCCCGAAACTCGTTCGTGTGTGCAGCTACTATTACGGAGGAACATAGTATTCAGGTCCTTGGCAGTTGGTTGAGCAATATAAGGTCATTTTCTTCGATCAATAGCTTAAACGAACCGTCTGGAACAGGCGGTCACGTTGAAAAAAGAAAAGAAAAAAAAGTCGGCGATGCCACAGAGAAATGCCTCATGATGTCCTTTTTTTCCCCGCGGGGCAGATTCTAGATATGGCGCGAACCCTAGCATATCTCGGCCGTTTTTTCATGCACGTTAACCCACGATGGCTTGAATGAACCGCAGTGTCAACGCCGTCATCATGAAAAATAAAAAAAGTTCTTCCCGAAGAGAAATCGCCACATGTGCCGAATTTCGGCCTTGGCGGCGGCGGAAAATTTGGCCCAGGTTGTTTGATATCTTGAGCAAATGGCTGCTTATGTCCACCACCCACAGCTCAAACGAACCGCATCACTGGGATCGCCATGCAAGAAAAGAAATGCTGAATGAAATGTTGTGATTGGGTTGGCGTGCGTTGTGATTGGTCGAAACCATGACGCCGGACGAGGGACCAGTTTGAGCGACGATTGGGGTTGATAGACGGACAGAGCACCAGGGTGGTGGTTGTTGCCAGATGTCTGTTGTGTATGATGATGGTTATCCGCGGAATGTCCCGCGGTTTGACCACCGTAGTGTGCTTGTTGGTGGTGATTGTGAGAGGAACTACCACCGTCGGAACCGCGAGGCCCGGCGTGGTTTCTACGCTGAGAGGAGGAGGAAGAAGACTGCCGATGGCGTCTACCCTGATTGCTGTTGCGTCCATCTGAACCCTTACGCCTGAAGGATCACATGCGACCTTGCCAACGCCTAAAAGCAGCAGAGTCGTCATTGAGGTGACCCAACTCGGGATTCAACAATCCACTAGAATTCGTGAAGGGAAAAGCACATTGCTTCATGGAATGGTCATCACCCGAGCAGTTCAGACAGCGGTTTCTGTTTTCGCGGAAGGCTTGCGAACGAGCCTCTTGTGTCAACAAAGGAGTCCATAAAAAAGGATCATCGGTGTTACGAAAATTGGCTGTGAGGGCGCATACATCAGACCAGTCGGCTTGCGAAGCAGGCCACGATTTGTAGTTGTGCGTGAAAAAATCCGTGGCTTGAGGTTGCACGGGCAAAACTACAGGGTTCTGTGCGGAGCCGGATGCCCACTGGCCCGAAGACGCAGGGGCGCGGTGGTTGGACCGCCGAGGCTGCAGAGAGCCACGGGTCGAAGTCAACGAAAAATAAGATGAACCACCGACAGCCGGGGTTTTATTAGTCGCCAAAGGCGCGAACGCCTCCCACATAACCGCAATCGACTCAAAGGAAGTGACCGCAGTGGCCAAAACACCCGGGTACAAAAGCGGAGACATACTCGGAAATTGCTTGTCGACCGAGTTTCGCACTATTTCCAGAACCATGGATACACTAGGGGCCAAAGTACGCTCGGAGCCAGTCACAGACGAAACTAGCAAACGAATAGCCCGAAGATAATCCGCGAAAGGAGTACCATCTGCTACGCCAAATTGTTGTAGCCGCAAAAACGACTCTTGGCGGTCGCCGACGTCAAATTGCTCCGCCAGGTGACGCAACAACAGCTGGAAAGCGTCTGGTCCAGGGACTCCTCCATCCAAGCTCCGTTTCACTTGCTGAAAGAAATCAGTAACGGCAAGGACGAGGTCGGCGGTAGAGGGCTTGTCGGGGGTGATCGCACTCAAAAGTTTTTTTTCGAGAGACGTTCCCGNGACTCTTGGCGGTCGCCGACGTCAAATTGCTCCGCCAGGTGACGCAACAACAGCTGGAAAGCGTCTGGTCCAGGGACTCCTCCATCCAAGCTCCGTTTCACTTGCTGAAAGAAATCAGTAACGGCAAGGGCGAGATCGGCGGTAGAGGGCTTGTCGGGGGTGATCGCACTCAAAGTTTTTTTTCGAGAGGACGTTCCCATCCACGCACATGATCGGCGCCTGTCAAACCTTCACTCTGCTCATCACACAACAGCAAAATATCAGACAAAGCCGTTCTTGTTGTGCGAATAAGCTGCTGATAGCCATCTTCCGGCAACAGAGTAGCGCGGAAGGGCATGGTAGCGACATTCTCAACTTTGTTCAAGTTGAGGGTGCTGTACGCTGGTTGAACGGTAGCTACATGAGCATTACGAGCAGCTGCATCAGTCGCATCGATCGATGCTTCACGAGTGTGTGCTGTGTTAGAAGAAAGTGGCAAGGCACGATCATCGGAGACAGCGGGGGGTGCGGCGGCAGCTACCGAAGCAGCTGTGGGGGCATGGTCTGAAGACAACATGCTTACGCAATACACCCGGCACTGGTGGATCAAATGCCGAAGGGGGGGTGAGGTTCGAAAACCCAGGGTTCTGCATCATTCGTGGATCTACAGCATGGCGAGCGGTAGAAAGGCTACCGGGTGCAGAGGTTTCCAAAGAAACAGGGGTGGTCGAAACCGGAGGTGAGTTCTGAAAACTCAACGCTACGTAANAGCTACATGAGCATTACGAGCAGCTGCATCAGTCGCATCGATCGATGCTTCACGAGTGTGTGCTGTGTTAGAAGAAAGTGGCAAGGCACGATCATCGGAGACAGCGGGGGGTGCGGCGGCAGCTACCGAAGCAGCTGTGGGGGCATGGTCTGAAGACAACATGCTTACGCAATACACCCGGCACTGGTGGATCAAATGCCGAAGGGGGGGTGAGGTTCGAAAACCCAGGGTTCTGCATCATTCGTGGATCTACAGCATGGCGAGCGGTAGAAAGGCTACCGGGTGCAGAGGTTTCCAAAGAAACAGGGGTGGTCGAAACCGGAGGTGAGTTCTGAAAACTCAACGCTACGTAAATGTCCGGGGTCTACAGCATTGAATGCTGCAGAACGGACAGAAGGTGCAAAGGGTTCCGAAGTAACAGGGGCGGCCGAAACCGGAGGTGAGTTCGAAAACTCAACGCGACGTTCATGTCCGGAGTCTACAGCATTGAATGCTGCAGAACGGACAGAAGGTGCTAATGATTCCGAAGAAACAGGGAAACCTAGAGGCGGGTGAAGGTCCGAAAACGCAACATCGATTTTTCGATGTTGGCGTGCAAGTGCTTCGGGACTTCGTTGTTGTACTTCCGCCGAAATCTCTGCTTGGAAAACCCCCACGAGTACTCGATCCCTACCCCCGCTACCTCTGGGTGACTTCGGAGACAACAAAAGTATGTGTCCCCTGCTCTCGACCGAGTACTGCAGCGCCGTTCTCTCACTCTCAAAATCCGTCAGTGCCTGCAAGACTTGCTCGATGTTCTTCTCGTCAGCGATCCCCACTGACGCATTCATCCCCTCTTTCCACCATCCCCGTTCCCAAAGGTACTGCTTCGAGCCCTTTGCCTTCCTTTCGTACCCTCCCTTAATCTTATCCTAGGCTTTGTTCCAGCCCCATCAGCCGCCCCTTCATCGCCTGCGCCAACCCCCGCTCCCGCTTTGCTCTTGCGCTTAGCCTTGCGCGCGACCTTCACATCTTTGCGCGGCGCATCCCAAAAGGGAGGTGGAGAACCTGCCGCAAACGTGCTGGTCTGTGTGTCGCCAACCTTGAGCTTCATGTCGTAGACCTCTGCCCCCTCGGTGAACTCCGTGCTCCACTTACCGTTGGAGAGGTACATCTTCGCCTCTTCCGGTCCCAAACACCCCTCTGTCATGACTGTATCCCGCAACACCTTTTGCTTCCCCCCGTACTTGACATTCATGTTCCCCACATGCAATCCATCCTCCCGCTGCCTTGTGTGCCCCGACGAGTGGTCGATCTCAACCACCACTTGCATGTCGGGTTCGAAGACGTCCAAGACGTCCAAGGCGTCCTCCATCTGTTCCTTGAACTCGTCGTATCCCCAGTATCCATCCTTGTTCTTCCCGTACTGGAGAAACCGCAGGCCAGGGCTTCGTGTCAGGACTTCCTTGCCCTTCTCCTTGCGACGCGCGTTCACCGCCTGCAGCACGTCGTCCGTCAACGGCAAGCCAAAGCCGTGCCTCTCATCTTGAAAGGCAGACACCATCTCTCCCGGGCCCTCGGTTTTTTTACGTAACCCGCGTACCCCTTGGACAACCCACTCCTTGCCCTCGCGTGCATACGCCTTGTAGACACTCTCGTCCTGTCCGATGTGGCGCACCTTCCTGTTGCATTTGCACTTGGCCGGGGTGTGAAAATGCTCGCATGGAAGAGCAGCAGCTTCTTCGAAGCGGACGCTGAAGTGCCCCCCTTCCGGTCCAAGTTCAGCACGGAGATCGTCGAATCGATCGACGGAGCCGTTGTCCCGCAGGAGATCGACGTGGAACTCGATGCACTCGCGCCCCTCTACCACGCAATCGTAAACCTCTGCGCAGAAATCCTTTGCCGGACCTTTGATGCCGTCAAGCCGCTGAAGCTCCTCCGGCGTCAGAGTGTCTCGTTGAACTCGCACCCACAACGGTTGCCGAAGGGCGAGCTTCCGCTTCACGTCGATGTACTTGCCGCGGTACACCACCACGTCCTTCTTCTCGTGGCCGTCCGTGTAGAAAGACTTCGTAGCCCGCTCGTACTTGCACCCCAGCGCGATCATCCAGGAGTGGGTTGTGGCCATGGACACGGGAAGGTTCACCTGGTACGAAAGGAGTCTGGATAAATCCCCGATCTCGTTCGCGAAGAGTCACTGGTTGATGTAGTTCTGGACGTCCTTGGCCGTAAGGCGCTTCTGTGTCCTCATCCACTTGATGAGCTCATCCTTGAGGTCCTCTTCCGACATGATCCAGTCCCTCTCGTGCACCCCCCTTGAATCTCGCTTGAAACCACCGTGCCCCCGAAAGTCCCTGAGCCACCCCAGGATTGTCGATGCCGCGTAAACCCGTGAGCCAGCGGAGTTTACTCTCGCCGCGATCCGCAAGAGCGACGACTCGTGTCGAAGACGCGAGGCCTCGTTCAACAGCTCAAACCGTTTGGCCTCTGCTGCCTTCACCGCTGGGATCGTCGTGTACGACTCATCGGACAAGCTCTTCGCCTGCTGCGTGAGTTGCAGTTGCCGCAGGTCGCGCTTCCGCTCCTCCTTCAACACCGTCAACGCCGAGTGCCCTTGATACCACAAGCGGTTTGCTTGGGTGGCGGACACTTCCTCCTTGTACTGGTTGTCCTCGCCCTCGGTACACGCCCGTGCGTCCACGTCTGCATTTCCTTCGATGGGCGAGGGGGGGAGGGGGGCGAGAAGATTCGCGAGGTCTTGCTCCGCCATAGCTTCCTCAATACGCCGAATGTGCTGNCACAGGTCGTGCTTCCGCTCCTCCTTCAACACCGTCAACGCCGAGTGCCCTTGATACCACAAGCGGTTTGCTTGGGTGGCGGACACTTCCTCCTTGTACTGGTTGTCCTCGCCCTCGGTACACGCCCGTGCGTCCACGTCTGCATTTCCTTCGATGGGCGAGGGGGGGAGAGGGGCGAGAAGATTCGCGAGGTCTTGCTCCGCCATAGCTTCCTCAATACGCCGAATGTGCTGCTCGTTGCTCTCGATCTGCGATGTCAGCTCGTAGATCCGGTTGCCGAGATAGGAGCCCCGCTTGTCGAAGTCCCGTCGAAGCTTTCCTTCCCTCTTGCTCCAGCCCCGGGCCACCGAACGCCTCTCGCGCCTGGAAAGCGTCGACTCTAGCGTGAAGCCTGCGCGGGTCGCGTCCGAACCGGCCAGCCGCTGTCGCTTGAACTTCCTTTCCTCCACGGCGTTTAGCTTGCCGAGGCTGTTGCGCGATTTTCCTGTGTGAAATTGGGATTTCGGGTGGAGGCGTCAGCTCGTGTGAAACATTTTCATACGACAGCAGCAGCGAAGTTTGACAGGAAAAGATCACTGCACAGCACAGCGAGCCCTATCTGATCCCGCCTCCGGTATATGTTGATGTGTATATTGTCAATACAGCCAGTAATTTTTTAAGGTAAAGGCAGATGAAGTAACTTGCGGCGCAGGTGCATGGATGTTTGGATCAGTTGAAGGGGATCGCGAGCACAGATGTCGACTGTACTTGTATTCGTGCAGGGAGTGTTTTTGGCCCGCAGCAGGGCACCGCTGCAGCAGAGTATATGCAGAACGCACACGAAGATAAAGTACTAAAACAAAACCATATCTGCTGCTGTAGTATCGCCTGGGTCCGGTACTGTCAATATGTGATGATGGCGACCCACGTGCATGTGGAAATTTGGTCGACTGATTACACTTGTGAGAGCGCCTACAGGGGCGTTGTATTCGTGCAGGGAGTGTGATCGGCCCGCAGCAACGCATCACGGCAGCAGTATATGCAGAGAATACACAAGGATGAATTACTGGAACAAAACGATAACTCCTACTTTAGTGTTGCCTGGGTCCGGTACTGTCAATATGTGATGATCGCGAACCACGTGCATGTGGAAACTTGGTCGACTGATTACACTTGTGACGAGCATCTGTAAGGCCCCACAGGGAGCTGCGCCCGCACAGCAGTAGGCATAGAGGTTTAAATAGACAGCAGTTGAGGAGTGCATAAAGGTGTGAATGGTGCGTTCAATCAGCGCTTGTCGCACCGGTGAGTACAACATCGGGACCGGCAAGCCAGCACATGACACGCGCAGTCTTGTACGTGACAATGTTGTGTCAGCTCAGCTCGTTGCACCCGGTGCACTTTGAACCGAAAAATATGAAAAATGCTACATATGGGGAAAACAAAATTATCGCGATACGGTGTAGTGAAAGTGAGTACTTTCGAAAGCTGCAAGTAGAACCCTCACGTACAGATACTGACCGCCGTCGCCGCCGTCGCCGCTGCCGCGGCAGCAGCAGCAGCAGCAGCAGCAGCAGCAGCGGCAGCAGCGGCAGCAGCACGGCGGACGCGGTTTGTTTGTGGAAGACGAAAAAAAAAGCCGTTCCGAAATTCAATAATAAAAATCAAGGTTTGGACACCAGCAACCTCTCACAAGAGGTGGCACTCGTTGCAAGCTTCCAAATATGTTGCTCCCCCTCCCTTGCTTACAGTAGGAAACAACGAGAGCGAGTGCCACGCGCAGCAAAGCCTGCTGTAGTGTACGCATGCAGCGTGCGCTTTCGACCACTCGCGATGTCCGCAGCCTGCTGCTACGAACAGCACCGATTGGAATTTTGAAAAACATGATTGTGTGTGTACCCAATTTACGACTTGCCTGCTGGAAGCGCAGCCGCTGCCGCCACAGCTGCTGAGAATAGGACTGGATCTCTCATCGTGCGCTTGTAGAGCTTGCCGCGATGGTTGTACTCCCAGCCTGTCCTGAAGTCCAAGACGCCGGCAAGCGCTGCCTCTCGAGAAGCAAACCGTGAACGCTGCTGTCTTTTCGCCTTGTCTCCCTTCCGCTTTGTGAAGTTGAGGAACAACCGCCACTTGCCAGTGTTCTTCTCTGGATAGCACACGGGCATGGACATCTTCTCCCACTGGTCTGTGGCTGCGGGGAAGCGGCTGGAAGCCATGCTGTCGCTCTCTGCACGGTGCTGCGCAACAGCAATCTGTGCTGCTGCTGCTGTGTTTCTTTTTTCAAAAATCCCTAATTCCGCCGCAAAAATAAACGTTTCAATTCTATTTTGAGCGGCGCTGTAGCGCCCCGGTGGTCTAGTTGCCTCGAAACCTTCTAGAGGTTAGGTCAGGGGTTCGAATCCCGGCGTAAGCGAGCGTTTCTTGCAAAGTGAGTTTTTCTCTCGCTTCCGCTCCTGGCCTAGTGGATAGCGCTAGTTCGTGTGTACACAGAGGGAAGAGAGTGCTGAACTCTTCTCGCATTAAAAATCGAAGGCAAAGTACCGCAGGAGGGGAGGGTAGAGAGGGGCTCTCCTGTGTGACCACGGGTTGGAGTAAACGGCAATATATATAAATAGTGCCGTGAGCGCTGTTTGGTTATTGCTCAAGAATTCTGGTATTATTTTTCTACCCTATGCCGAGGTTAATCGGGAAAACGTACTCCGTGTTGACCTCAAAAAATACATACCCCATCTCATCGTGGGTACCATTCTTCTACACGTCTCACGGTATTCTCCTAATTTTTACGGACTCTGCCAACCTGGCATAAAAGTAACCCCCGCCCAGCGGAGGCTACTTGACTCTCATTCTCCGAAAAATTCAAACTGAAATACAGACACCAATAATACAAAAAAAAACAAAAACATGGACACTATGTTGGTTATGTTTCGACTTTTTGCAACCTGATTCCCCCCCTCTCTTGAGCGATAGGGTGGGCGGGTGGGAAAATCGATCAAGCCCTACGTCCAAACTCTTCTCCGTGCTGGGCACTACCTCGTGGTGTTTTCTTGGTGTGCTTGTCCAATCGAACGCAAACAGACTGCACGAGCGTTCGCTCCCCCACCAGGGGACGCTTCAGCTCTATCCCCTTGAAGTCGAATTCCGACACGCCTCCACCAAACACCGCTTTCCTTCAGAACGCTACATTTTGGTTATTGCTCAAGAATTCTGGTATTATTTTTTTACCCTATGCCGAGGTTAATCGGGAAAACGTACTCCGTGTTGACCTCAAAAAATACATACCCCATCTCACGGTATTCTCCTAATTTTTACGGACTCTGCCAACCTGGCATAAAAGTAACCCCCGCCCAGCGGAGGCTACTTGACTCTCATTCTCCATTTCGCAGGCAGAGGCCGTTGCTTACTTTTCCTTCTCCCTTCTGCGCTAGAGCCCTTGACACCTCTTTGGCGCCCTCCGCCCCCGTATCCCTGACATACACCATGAACGCCTGTGACTTCCACCTGCCGGCGTGTTGGATTTGCAACGCCGACAGGCCCTGCGCTGCCATCTGAGTTGCAGCGCCGATCCTTCCCGAGTGCAACGCGAAGTGTGCAGGGTTCAAGCCAATGCTTTCCACCATCACTCTCAACGCTGCTACCCCTTCGGTTCTAGTAATCACTCGCCAACCGCTCGGCGTCTGCCTGGTCAGCAGAGGTGCATTTCCCGGGAGTTCGGGGTGCACGTCCAGGATAGCCACCACCGCCTCGAACGCGCCTACCGGTACCTCCCCGTCGGGTCCTAGTGGGCTACGCCCGCGGGTGATTGAACGACCATCTCTGTTCTGATCCCCTTTCGATGCAATGAAATCCACCTGCACGGAATCAGCCAGGGCTCGGTCCTCTATGCCCACCCGCTCTGTTCCCCGGTAGAAAGTCAGACTGTTGCGTGTCAGGCAGAATTCCGGGTGCACTAACCCGTCCGCGTACGCGAATAATTCGGACGCACGGCAAAGCAGAAAATAGGTCAAGGCTAGACCCAGCCACATCACTCGCCCTCCTTCCTTGAACTCTGAGACAGTGAGGTAACCCTGGGCTAGCATCGACCATGTGAGGGGCAACCTTACTTGGGCCTTTTTTCCGACGCCCCCGCGAATTCTTGCTATCCCCTTCCCCGCCGCCACAATCAAACAGTGAGAAGTTGGTACCTCCCACCCTAGGTGCAGCTTGTGGAAAAACTTTACAGCGGCCAGGTACCCCCTCACCGTGGAAAGCTGATTGTCGAAAGCGAACAAACGGCAGGCCATGAACTCCAGCAACGTATTAATAACGACCGCCGCATCCAAGAGGTGCAACCACGGGCCCATCCCCTTGTTACTCATGAACTTCGTCCACGCTTTCCACTTAGCAGCATAGAGCTGGTGCGTGGCGCTCCCGACGGACGCTTGCACCATTGCATCCACCAAAGCCGTCGCCTCCTCCGTCCTCCCCCCCCCCAATTCCCTGTTCCTGTGGCATCCAGCGAGTACGAGTGGATGACTAGTGATTTTTAGGAAAGGGGTACGGTTCTCGTGAGGGCGTGTGAGGGTTGTTCGGCGGTAAGCAGTTTCCACAACATGTTATCGTGGCGAGTGGTAATGTTCTTTGTCTGCAGTACTATCTCGCAGAGGCGTTCTCCTGATTCCCCGATCGACTGTTCGCGCCAGTCATCTGTGTTAGTCAGCTGCCTCACTTTCTCAGCTAGCTCTGCGCGGGGCCATCGGGAGATGCCGTCCGCTAGTGTGTTCTCAACACCCGGGATGTGTTTTGCGTCGTATCTCCAACCCCCCCTGATTTCTAACCGGCCCATTGTTCTCATCATGAGGCCGGCGCGCTTGTCTCTCGCGCCCCCGCATCGGTTTGACCAGGAAACTGCAGCGAAGTTGTCTCCGCGCATGAGGATCGGGTCACCCCTGATTTCTGGGCGGTCCCCCACTAATTCGTGCATCACCCACGCCGTCATGACCATCCCGACAAGTTCAAGCAGATTGATCGTCACGCTACTCGTCTCGCGGCACGCGGCCTTGCGTTTTAGTTCTGCCGAAAAGTCTAGTGGGAGGTCGTACCTCCAGTACGTTCGAAGTTCTGTGCAGTAGCCGCCTATGGCGTCGAAGCTGGCATCGGATAAGTATTTTCTCTTCGGTGGGCGCGCAAGTTGTACGAAACACGGGGCGCTCAGGGATTCCCCCGCAGCTACGAGCTCATGCTGGATCGCCCATCGCCAAAACTCTAGATCAGCGTGGAACTCCTTCCCGAGATCTACGATGTGGTTCTGGTTACCGTTCGCAGTGTGCAAGCCTGTAAGGCGCAAGAGCCGCCAGACGAAGTACTTTCCAGCTCGAATCACAAACGTCATGTTCCAAAGTTTTCCAGCTATGCTGAAAACCTCTTGTGCGGTCGCTTGCCGCCTATCTTTTGGCCACTCGTTTTCCAGGGCTGTTTTTAGTGCCTGCGCCTTCTTTTCTGGCACGGAGATAGTGAGGGCGTGAGAATCGATGGTAAACCCCAGAAATTCAAGTTTGGTATCCCAGTCCGAACTCTTCTTTGGGGCGAGGATAGGCGTCTCTCCAGCTTCGTGACCGAACGCACGTACGTAATCGGAGGCGAGGGACTGGGAGGCGATCAAGGCAGAACGGTCGGTATCGGAAAGTTGTGCTCTGAGCAGTGCGTGATCGTCGACATAAACCCAAGTCTCGAAAGGGCTGTTCAGCTCGCCCCCTGTACTCGGCCGAATGACGACATCGCTGGGTACCGGCGTGGGTTCTCCCTCTTCCCACCTATCCACAATCTTCACATGCTTCATCATGTCTACTCCTTCTGGAAGAATTTGTGCCGTGCTTAGGTTGGTATTGCGGTGTGCGTGTTCAGCCGCCGACGCCGTGACTCCGAAATGTCCAGGGGATCCCGTCCACCCAAACGGGAGTCTCAAGTCCACCACCAGCAAGTCTCCTAGGGTGTAGCCAAAGTTGTGTGCTTGGTCTGGATTTATCCGGACGTTGCGAAAGGCATCGTTCACGTCGGTGGTGGCCATGAGCAGGCGTAGCTTCGGGCATTTGGCTCGCAGGCTGACTAACGCGGTTAGGAAACCGGGCAAGGCTCCGGCGCACAGGCACGGCGGAATGGTATCTGCATTAGTGTCTGCGTTGAGACCCCCCTTTGTTGTTCTGTCTGTTGGGTTAAACGAGAGGTCGTTAATCACTCTAGGCTTGTGCGTCACCACCACCCCGACAGGCGAGACTCTAAGGTTAGGGATCTCGTGAGCTGAAGTTTTCTCCAACACCAGGCACCTTTCCCTGCGTACATCGTTTCCAAGTTTTTCCCAAAGTAACGGCAGGTGTCCGTCTGCTGAGGAGTGATTACCGTAACGCAGCGCACGCTCTAAGTCTGTGCTTGAGGTCTCGGTGATAACCGGCACGCCCCCCGTAATGATAGTCATCAGTTCTTCGATTTGTGGAAACCCCTTCCGCCTTCCGAAATAGTCTCTGACGGCTGCGGGGTCTACTGGGGGGGTCACCATGTTACCACCCAAGCAGCGCGCTACGTCGCCTATGCGTCCTCCGTGTTCGCGCATCATGCTCGTTCCCGTTTTTGCGAGAAGGTAGAGGATGCGCTCTCTTTCTGTCTGATCGAGTTCTGGGTTGTTGAGGGCTTCTTTTTGTTCGTGCCATCGAGAGCTTCTCTGCGACCTATCACTCGAAACCCCTCCATATCGAGGCCATCGAGCCGACCCGTGATCCCGACGAGCCCCGATTTTTGGGAGCCTGCTGAAGCTACTGGTTTTCTCGTTTGGCGTTGTGAGTGTTCCATTTGCGACAAGGTTGCACTGAACATCCGGACCTGCGGCTCCGTGAGCATCCGTCCCTACGGTTCTTACAAGTGCCAACTCTGTGCTGCGAAAGCCGTGAACATCCGGACCTGTGGCTCCGTGAGCATCTGTCCCTGCGGTTCCTATTACGGCGGACTCTGCGTTGTGGGTGTGTTTGCACTGAACATCCGGACCTGCGGCTCCGTGAGCATCCGTCCCTGCGGTTCTTACAAGTGCCAACTCTGAGCTGTGGAAGCCGTGAACATCCGGACCTGTGGCTCCGTGAGCATCTGTCCCTGCGGTTCCTACTACGGCGAATTGGTGGGCGTGTGTTTGCTGAACATCCGGACCTGCGGCTCCGAGAGCGTCTGTCCCTGCGGTTCTGGCTGGTACGGACTCTGAATTGTGATTGCACTGAACATCTGAACCTGCGGCTCTGTGAGCGACTGTCCCTGCGGTTCTCTCTAGTGCCAACCCAAAGGATAGCGGTACCGACCCTTGCTCACCGTAAAAACAGGTCGGCGAAACAGACCCAGGTGTGGAGATACCGGGAACCCCGACGGATCTCCCGATGTCTGCGAAGAGGGAACCGGCTCGCGCTGGAGACCCCCTCCCTCCTGATGTCGGCTCTGCCTGAAGGCAGAGCCCGCCCCGTCAAGTCCCGCTCCCGGCCCCGGCCCCGCGGCCAAAGTTGGCGCTCCCGCGCCCCCCCCCTCCTCCCCTGCCGCCGCCCGCCATCACACTGTAGTGGGCGACATTTCGCTGCTGCTGTCCCCGCCCCCCTCCGTTGGCGGCCTGCGCCGGCGGTTGCTGCTGCTGCTGCGGCTGCTGCTGCTGTTGTTGTTGCTGCTGCTGCTGCTGCTGCTGCTGGGGGTGAGGCTGTAGCTGAGGCTGTTGTAGGGGCTGCTGGGGGTTCTGCGGCTGCTGCGCCGGGGCCCGCCGCTGTTGACGCTGCTGTCCCCCGCCGGCGCCGCCAAAGGCTCCGCCCCAGATGTGTTCGAAAGAGCACACTTGGCGGTGGCAGTCGGTGGAGAACCACCAGTTCCGGCACACGTGGTCAGGGGGTTGGAAAAAGACCCCGCTGCTTGGAGCTCGTTTCTTTGCCGTCCCCGCCGATGACGAAGCGCCGCCGCTACTCTTCCGTTTACCGGCGGAGGCGGCGGCGGCAGATGCGGCGGCGGGGGTGGGCGGGGCCGTCTTCTCCGCGGACCATGACTTTGACCTCGCGACGAGGGAATTAGTATCTTCCTCCTTGATCAGGTTTCTTAGCTTCGTGAACTTCGGCGACTCCATGCTAATGACGGAGGCCGACATTGGGGGGCCGTTGCTATGTTCCTGCAGCAAGTCCTCGCCCCGCGCCGCTAGATCGTGGAAAAAGTCGTTGAAACCAATGTTGTACGCTGCCAAGACAGTGTCGCGGGTCTTCGCCGGGAACGCGGCCAGCTCCACGAAATGGAGCGTAAGGTACGCTGAGAGCTGAGATTCGACCGCCAGAAATTCCCTGTGCAGGCTCTTCACGCGCTCCGTGCAGAGAGCATCCGCCCCCCCCATGCCGGCTTCGATAGCTGCGAAAAACACTTTCACCGCCACCGTGATATGCATTTGCGGCGGCATTGCCGTGGGCAGCACCCCGTCTGGCATCTTGGTGAAGAAGTGCTCGGCCGCAAAGTCCGTCAATTTAGAGATTTGCGCGGCCGCCTTGTCGGTGATGAGAGCGAATTTTCTAGTCGCTAGGGTAAGCCGCTCCTTGTTCATGACGCGCCCGACGTGGAAGCCGCCGCGAATGATGAACCACTTGGGTGTGGCCGCGTCCGTGGTCCACAGATTCGCCTGAAGCTTGGCCGCCAGCTTCGCGCCCTCCGACAGACCGGCGGGCGCGGCCGCGCGAGCCGGGGCAGCAGCAGCGGGCGGGTGGGGGTGCGGAACTCCTCCGATGGCCGGGAGGGGGTGTAGAACTCCTCCCGCAGGCTCCGCCAGGAATTGGCCAGCGAACGGGGCGGCGACCGGTGGTTGCTGCTGATGCAATTGCTCCAGTTGCTGCGCGATGTTCGCATTGAAGACAGCCTGCGCTTGTTGACCAGCCAAAAGTTGCTGGAGGACTGCGTTGAGATTCACGGCGGGCTGGTCTCCTCCCACGTTCACCTCAGGGTTTTGGTTGACGGGAGGGGGAGGAGGATGCACCACCACTGCTGCTGCCGCCGCTACTTGTGCAGCCGCTGCCGCCGCTGCTTGTGCCGCTGCTGCCGCCGCTGCTTGTGCCGCCGCTGCCGCCGCTGCCTCCGGCTGCTCCTCCCCTGCGGCCGCTGCTGCTGCGGCTTGTTCTTCTGCTGCGAGCGCGGCTGCAGCTTGCGCTTGAGCGACGGCGCTGGAGGGAGCAGCCATCGAAAAATCGATCAAGCCCTACGTCCAAACTCTTCTCCGTGCTGGGCACTACCTCGTGGTGTTTTCTTGGTGTGCTTGTCCAATCGAACGCAAACAGACTGCACGAGCGTTCGCTCCCCCACCAGGGGACGCTTCAGCTCTATCCCCTTGAAGTCGAATTCCGACACGCCTCCACCAAACACCGCTTTCCTTCAGAACGATACATATTTGATGTGAAAAATATAAATAAAAGCCTACCATATATGAATTGGGGGTGATATCTTCCGTTTTGGACGTCGACAATCAGCTGTTTGCTAACACGTGCGTACCCGCCTTGGTTGGGCGATTCGGGGGATATGCCGAACGCGGCTCAAATATTTTTCCTTGTTAAGCTATGGCGTGATGAACGCAAGTTGGTTTCTTGGCTGGACCAGCTTGTACGACATGCACCATTTCCGCGCTCCGTGCAGGTACACAGACAGGTGGCCAGTGGGCACGGTTGTACAGGGGCGTTGTGTAACCTCCGGCCAACCAGGGGTTATTACATGGGATAACGTGGGGGGGTTACAGGCCGAGCGAGCATAACGTACCAGGTTATTATGGAAGCGGTCGTGCGCGGATTGGTGTGAATGAAGGAGGAGAAAATAAAAACTATGTGTGAGCCTTCCCCTCCATTGCCACATTCTTTTCAATCAACCCGTACTTATTTGTGTTATAGTTACGCAATTCCTCGCTTGGCATTATACTCTACGTCGAATTGATCGGTGAAGAAAACATAACATGGAGTGGATCTAAACAGCAACTTGGGCTTGAACAGTCTATCTCACGGTTGACCGCTACGCTACATGTTGAAGCCTATGACTATATTCCACCAAATTCTATGCTATTATAGTAGGGGCGGAAACAATGGTGGTGGCAACACCACCCACGCGGCCGATAAGAGCACACTTGTACTATGCGGTCCCCCCCACGCTAAAAGCAGAAACTCCGAGTAAAGTCATCCATTACGAATCGTTCAATGAAT
The DNA here is from genome assembly GCA_902602495.3 of Ectocarpus sp. CCAP 1310/34. Classification (NCBI taxonomy): domain Eukaryota; class Phaeophyceae; order Ectocarpales; family Ectocarpaceae; genus Ectocarpus; species Ectocarpus sp. CCAP 1310/34. Next base: position 4,003 of record CACKRE030001819.1, on the reverse strand, counting down.
GAATGTCAAGTTTTTGTTCAGCTAGGTTTTTATGTTCCACAGCAGCAGCATAAAGTATACGAAGTATAGAATTTTTTTAACAATGCTGAGCGCGCAACAATTGTTTTCAGCAGAGATCATATTATATGTAATAATACTACATTCGACCACTATTGTTATATGTTTTTAAAGAGACAGACATACAATACGTACGTGTTGTCGTATTGACTTTTACGAGAGAGGCAGCGTGTGTGGGTAGTATATCATCGCCTACTCTATCTCTCTTTTTCTCGGTCTTTGCTTTGCCCCCCAATCGTTGCCGTGCGTGTTTCTACGTAGTACGTACGCAACCATATATATATCAAGTAGAGTAGGCCCATGTCTGTCTATGTTGCTTCCGGCACTACATCATGATCATCAGAAGATGAAGATGGTGCTCGCACGTAAGAACTTGGTAGTTAAGGAATTCGGCCTCGAAAAAAAAGTCAAAATTAAAGAAATTGTCGACAAATTAACAAGCACAACAACACACGTGCGTGCTCAGGCCCGACGTGTTGTTCAGAACAAGAACGAACCCGCATTTCTTTGTGGTTTAAGAACAGAGCCCCCAAAACGCGACAGCTGCAAGATATAATGAGCACTCACGAAGGGGTGAGGGGCTACTCGCGGGGTGAACGGTGGGCAGTTAGTTGAAGATCAGCGGCGAGGAGGAGGTTCCTTTGAAAATAGTACAGTACTGGTGGTGCGGCGATGGGGGGGGTGTAGTGTTTTTATTTTTGCTTGTCCAACGGTAGTCAACGATAAAAAAATGGGTCTTACAAATGCCGGCACTCTTGAAGTTTTGTTTTTTTACATATGCCCCGAATGTCCGATGAATCGGTGTGTCGTGTACTCTGTGGACACCGGCTGGTACATAGTTTTCGCGGCAAGGCATGGACATTCTCGGGCTTGGACGACCTCGCCTGCAACCAAGCACGGATACAAATTTCCCTTAACTGGGTTTGGACCGGCGTTTCGGAACCCTGCCTAACCTTAGAGGTTGGTAAAGGTGCGCCCGACCGGGTTACCCAGGTTGCACAACGCCTGGGGGTTACATGTCACGTTAATCCCTCGTAACCGTGCCCACTGGTCACCTGTGTATCGCAAAACTTGGCACATACAGTCGAGGGACCTTTCTAGTGCCGGTTGAATAGTGCCAGGTGCCAGGTTTAGTGCCGGTAAAATCTCCGGACACAGGCGGAGACAGTGCCTTCGACCCTTCGACGGCGGTGGCATCTCCTTCTCTCACGGAATCACAAATCGTTGTTTGGACAACGGGTGGGTACAACCTGGATTTCCTGCTACTACTAGACAGTACAGTACTACTGCGGCGGTTGCGGATACTGGATTCCTGCTGGACGTGTTCACCTGAAGGAAAGCCAAGAGAACCTGCGAGCAGGACTTGACTCCCTATTGACTTCCTAGTGGATTGCTAGGTTCGAACGAGGGCATGTGTGGAGCTATGAAAGTGTAGTCTATGTGTTGCTATTTTGTTTGAGTCACCTAGCTGCTGACACGATGACTGTTGGATCTTGGGAGTGTACGACTGACTATCAAATTGGGAGATGCAGCATACCACGATCCTGGCTTCGGCTGGGCTTGAAATAACCCTTTTGCTGTCCTCCGCTCTTTGCATCAGTGGCTTCCTAGGTTCGGACGAGGGCATGTGTGGAGCTATGGCCGTGTATGTGTTGCTATTTTGTTTGAGTAATCTAGCTGCTGACACGATGACTGTTGGATCTTGGGAGTGTACGATTATCAAATTGGGAGATGCAGCATACCACGATATCCTGGCTTCGGCTGGGCTTGAAATAACCTTTTTGCTGTCCTCCGCTCTTTGCATCAGTGGCTGTTTGCGGCATACGCCACTTATTTATCGGGTGAGACTCTTTTGTTGGTGTATTAACTTCACGAGAGGTCGACGACTGCCCTTCACACGGACGAAAGAGGGAGTGCTCAAAGAGCGGCTCCCACAGCAAGGAGGGGCCCCGTGAATCATCGCGGTGCCCCCTATCAAACGGTTATCTTACCAGTCTGCGTGACACAAAATCATCCAGCACATGTATCCAACAGCAATGTTCGCAGACTCACGAACACCCTCCCTGGTTCTTCACGCAAGTGACTAACCATCAATTGGGCAANCAACATGGTAATATATGGAGGGGAAACCCGGCGTCCGGGCAAAACCCCTCAAGGAAAAACCCTACCACCACAAAAAAACCGTCGCTATCCCAGCGGATCACAACGGTCGCACTTATTAGAAAGGCCAAGACGAAGACAAGAACGCGAGGAACTACGTTCCCCCGGACGATGGTCTCCCAACGCCCCCTACTCCTGCCATTGGTACACAGACCGCAACAGTTATGCGCCTTTCCCCGCATGGAAAACATGGCCTCTC
>CACKRE030001818.1:804-16315 GCA_902602495.3 Ectocarpus sp. CCAP 1310/34 | reverse complement strand
AAGTATGAGAAAAGAGCCAGCGTCAAAATCCCTTGTCTGGGTAGCCTTAACTCAACGGTAGTCAAGGTTGGTTTAAACAACGAATGTTGTTATTAATTAACCGAATCTCCAATCTCCAGATCTACAATTAATTTGTTGTCTGATCTGTGAACTTGAAACTAAAGAGTTAAAAGACCAAGAGGCTTTGAAGGGGATAAAAAGGCTCTGTTTTGGTTACAATGAGTTGTCCGAGCGTCTGAGCCACCCCTTACCCCCATCCATGTCACTCGTGCATAATCACCGCAATGCACGATAACCCCTGTTATGCACACTTTTTTATGCATAAATATATATATAGGCGCGCTCCAACTTATGCTTTTGCTTATGCACGAAAAGCCCAGCTATGCACAAACATAAGCATGCATAACAGGTCAGGGCCTAGGCACAGGGCCAATAGGCAGTAGTGTGGCCTGCAACACTTGTGCAGATGCGTTGCCAGTGTTATTGTACAATTAAGTTCCTCCGCATTTTATTTTTATGGCGGGGCAGCGCAGACTTGAGCAGAGGGTGGGGCACAGAACCGAACTCAAGACACCCATAGCGTGCTGGTGAACACGGTCACGGACAGCCGGATAGCTCAGCTAGGCCGAGCGTAATCCCNTTCTATCCCCCACTATATCTGACCATCTCAAGTGTGACCTTCCAAAAACACGTAAAGTTGAACTTGACCAGCGCATTGAAACACTCCGCGTCTGTGAGATCATGTTGGTCGCCTCTGCCCCTCTCTTGCGAGGGGCTTCGCGATCAAAGCCCACGCTTGAATACCGGAGCTGATACTTCTGTAGTGGTGAACGAGTAGGCATAGTTCAGAACACCTGTGTGTCAACGTGAACATGCTGCGGCGAGCGTGTCGTGTGTGCGGTGTGTACGCACACATCTGGTCCACACCTGGGGCGGTGGTACGCCGCCGCACGAGTTGCGGCGGCGGTTGCCTTGTACCCATGATGTTACGCGCCCTAGCCGCTGCTGATGGCACGGATGTAAGTAAGTACTTTGTGCAGCGGCGAACCCCCGTGAGCTATGGTACAGCGCGTTTAATTGTTGGAGACATTCCGCTGTTGGTTGCACAAATCCTTTTTGGCATGTTGGGAAAAAGGTGGTTTGTGTCTTACCGCTCGCCCACGGCGATGATAGTGTAGGTCTTGCCCTTGCATGCTCAAGTCTTGTGCGGCGGTTGGCGAAGGTACATATGAGTACTTGGGTTCATAGTAGTAGTACAGCTGTGCACCCAGTAGCAGACGAAAAAAAATACACTGGTATCTACCGTAGGTTACACAAGATACCACACCCCCTGGACCGATTGCCGCAGCTCGATTACTCCACATGTATGTGAGCATGTATGAACAAAACGATACTTCGAGGAAGCTCTCGACGAAACGGGTTGAACGCCGCCGATTTGGACGGTAATATATCATGCACGATAAATATTCGAGCTTGGAAGATTGGTCGAGAACGGCTGGCATAAACTTTGAAACTTTTTCGTAACATGACTACCTCCTCCGATGTTGACGCCCACCTGTGCAGTATCCTAACCTGACCCTAACAATTCACGTTTTGAGTTGTTGTGCAGCCCTCCTGAACGTAATGTTGACGCGTTAGAGTTCGTGGTACGACTTGCGTACTGCTGTTCAATTTGCAGAGTCCATCATGTTGCGTATCCTCTCAAACTCGATAATTTCGTGTCGTCGCCTGGACCTATTTCGTAGACAATTTCGACGACGTTTGGGAGGAAGGTTCAGCGGGCAGCGACGAGGACGACGCGTCGATAGACGGTATAGACGACAGCGGGTTCGAGCTGGAAGGAGAAAAGGACGTCTTGGATTACGACGAGTCATAATTCATGTGCGTAAATGCGCGTGATACTTTTCGATCGCGGTCGTCCTTGGCCGTGCCTGCATTTCATCAAAGGCGACCATGCATGTCATAGACATGCATATTGTAGCAGTACGTGTTGTAGCAGTACGTGGATGGATAATACAATACAACATGAGTGTCATAGCACCATTTTCCTGATCTCTAACCCTACACCAATAACACAACCCCCCACGCCCCCACCCCCCGCCCTCCATTCACGTCTTGCTCTATCATCCGTGTCGCAGCTTACCGATGGTCCTCAACTGTACATACGAGTCTGTTGCTACAATTTTTTTCTGGCAGGATTGTAGACCTGCTGAGTTCCTGTTGTTTAACTGTTCTCCCGTCGCACGAGAGGTGTCTTCTCTTGCTCCGTGACTGGTGTGTTACATGCATACATGAACTTCTTCTGGCGACCGAAGTTTTTCTCTTTTGTGATGTATTATGTCGCTTGGAAATTGTTTTTGTTGGGTCGGTTTTAATTGCCGTACTTTCATTTCTATCAAAGGTGTAGTACACCTTTGGGTACAAGTAGTTGGCTGGTGACAGCGGAGCCGGAACGGTAGTTCAATGTGAAGACAACAACAACAACAACCTGTCGCCCACATTTTGGGGTGACTCTGACGTGTGCGGAAGTACGGATTGCAACATGTGAACTGCGCCGTTACACACCAGCCCAAGACCAACAGTACCATCCAACTGCCGGTCGTCTGCTTCATAAGATATCATTGGGGTCCCAGCGTTACGCCATAGACGGCGGTTCGTCGAAATCCTACACCAGCACGAAAACACACAGAAAAACAAAAGGAAAACGGTGTAACCTCCAATGCACGGGGTCCGCATCTCACAATTCTTACATAAGCGCAACAGACCTTTGCCAGGCAAGGAAAAGCAAATTGCGGGTTTGGTGTGCTCTTTCTGCTCCCGTACTGCCTCCCACACAAACCACGCCTCCGTAGAGCTATACTTCCTCCCGCGGTAAGTAGCGCGCGGGAGCATCACAATCCTGTCAGGAGGGTTATCCTTTAGCCAACGCCCTCTGCTTTTTACAGGTTCGAGAAAAGTTAGTCTCAGCTTGAGTGCCACTCCCACGCGCCCGACCCGCAACGCCTGTTTCAAAATATAAAAAGAGTTTTTGTAAGGCGGGCTTGTCACCACCCAGTCCGGGCGGCGCGTGTCCTCTACGTAAGCCTCGGCAAAAGCATCCGTCGTGGCGGCCAGGTGGGTATCGGCGACCAACCTGTGAGAGGGAGGCCAAAGATATGGAGACACAATTCATGTTTGACGCAAGTATCTCAAGTTGTATTCCCGCCGGGGGAGGGGGGGGGTAGTTTGTTCGAACTTGTGTCCCATTCGGGGGAACGACCGGGGGTTGGAGTTGTGTTAGTTATACAGTATTGTTTGGGATTTGTAAAAGCTTCATCAGTTTCTGGGGATTTTGCGTGCAGGTACTTGCCAGAAGCGCTGTGTTTTGGGACACATCACTTCCCTGTAAAAAAACAAAAAAATCGTGAAACACATCGTTCACCCTGCCAAGAAACAAAACGCTATGAAACACTTCGTTCATGCAGACAATAAATCAACCGTGGTGTGATTTTTTAGACAACGGTAGACCTGCCAGCAGGGTGGGGGGCTCGGAGTCTAGGAAGCCAGCATATACTCCCGCGCGTGGTGGCCTCGAAAGAGGCCGCAAGACACACATATGCTTACGTGGGGCTTAAGTCGTTCGTAGCAACACGAAGACCGCGCGCTGTCAGCACTGTGCTGACTGCGTCCTGTCCGGCACCACAGCAATCGAGCACGCCGCCATTTACATCCACGTGTTCCAGAAGAGCTCGCACCTGAAATTGCATGACATGGACGCATGGGCGCATTATAACATCGGCCAAGTATAGCAAAGAGAAAGAGATGAGCACACCGACTATGAGCCACTTTGTGGGCAGGCAGCAGAGCAGAATTGTCCATTAGACGGACCACATACTACCTGAAGAGAGGCGGGATGTGTAGCGGACGAAAGCAAAGGAAACCTTTCGTTGGAGCGCCTCGGTTTTTAGAAGTGAACAGGTCGTATAAACAGGTCGTAATTTTGTGTATGTCATGCCCTACCCCAACGACAAAATATGCCAAAAAGCGTGTACTCACACGATGGTTTGCCCTTTAGAATGCGATTCAAGTTCCGTACCCGACACCGCACTTTGAAGGAAAGCTCACGTGCATACTGCAGGGAACCCTTCCGTTAACCACTTCATCACATGTTACCTGAAAGCCCGTGGAAGGGTATCGGCACATCGGTGACAGCTGCCCAACCACCATGTTGTCCCTAGACTCGTTTGCTTCCTTCTCTCGGCGCCTCTTGAACTAATTGTACATCCCGCCGACGCAGTCAGGCCGTGTACAGATGCACTCTCTCACCTTGAGAGGGTCTCCACGGAGGTCGCGCTCATGAGGCCACTCTTCCCCTACTATGGCAGACCACTCGCCCAGCTCCGCCCAATATGTTCCCTATCCAACGTGCTTCCACCTGCTCGAGCACCCGTCGCGGCTGCCGGGACGTCCACAGGCGAAGCACAGTCCTAGCCCCCCTCCTGGCGCTTCTTTGCCGTGTACAGATCTCCCACAGGAACCGAGAAAGCCGCGGGTCATCTGGTGCGAACCCCCCCAAAACGATCAATTTGACCGTTTTTTGCTGCTGACCGAATCGACGATTTCGTAGCCGATAGGACGTAATCCCCAGTGAAACAAAGTGCTGGAGAAAGATGAAGTCCTCAGCTATGCAGCCAACACGCTAACAATCGGAACAAGCCCAGCCCCCGTTGTTTTGGGCTGCTTGGGTGCGCTGCACCCCTTCAATCCTGGTGTACCGGCTCTACTGAGAGGCAGCTCTGGTTATGCGCCCACAGAGCAAGATTTCGGACAATTCTTGGACCACCCGCTGCAGTGTGAGTAGGACAACAGTTCACCGCGGTTGAATGCTGTCTGGCATGGACCCGTGGCTTGTTAGGGATGGTCGTGTGTGATGGTGCGGCTTGCTGTGCCCGAGGCTGTAGGGGGGGGGTCCTCTAATCTAAGAATTACTGTCTGCGATGACCCGGCGTAGTTCGTGATGGCCTGCTGTCAAACACGGCATCGTGCTCGACTCGACTGAGCATTCGACTCCCGACGAATACCTATCCAGGTCGTTGCCCTGTGTGGACACCTTCCGTTGGTGCCAGCTATCGCGGGTTTCATGTCCGTCGTGAAAGGAAGAGCCTGACCTCCGTGGCCTGGGAAGAGCTGGCCAAAGAGTTGGAAAACGTGGCCAAGAAAATGCGAGCTCGGGGCCAGCAGTCATCGTCTATCACAGTGGTCCTTGAGACCAGTTTCGACACCTTGGCAGCACGGAAGCAAGAAGAGTTTCTGAAGATGGCTGTGTTGGCCGCGGGTGCTCTTGCGCCGATCGAGATGCTGCGCAATCTTTGGGAGATAGAGGTACGTTGCGGCGTCGCTTTTACGAGGCAGTTGGATGTCTTGAAACGGTCTACAAATCATGGTTTGCAAATCATATGCCTGTTAGATGTACGGGCAAGTTTGGTGGGTTGCGGGACAGAGTGCGTATGCCCTGGTTGTGAACTTCTTCCAACTGTGCTGCGTGTTGACCCCAGTTCATGTGTTTCCGTTCTTTCGTGCATCTGCAGGACGCTGAGGGTACGCGAGACGAAGCTGAGGGTCTGGTGAGGAAATGCCTTCTACACGCTGTGGCTGGTGGTGAGTACCGTGTGCACGTCCTGGTCCTGGAGTTTTCGAAAACTAGCATCAGGGCAGAGGAGGAGACGGTGCAAAGGGCTACAGTGCTGTAGGCGCAGTACCTAGGGAAATTGAACGTTCTCAAGAGTTACGGAGACCCGGAACACGGCGCTGGATGCCAAGGACGTTTCTTCTTGGATGCCCTCTGGCGCTCGGTGTAGAAGCTCTCGGGGGACCCTGAGCTGGAGGTTGTCTCATATCGCGCCAGCCTCGGGGAGTTGGAGTCATGCGAGGAGATGGAAGAGGTGGCGAGTTTCTGCTCACGGGTCGGTCTATTGTTCGATATCCAGGTACGACAGGTGTGGTCTCTTTGCGGATTCCACCTCTATTCCTAGGGTGTTTTTTGTGTAGTGTAGGAGTATGGTGCAACGGCGTTGCATCGAATGCGGTTTTTCTTTTCATTCCGTCTGGTCAAGCTTATTTTTTCTCGCTCGCAATGCTAGGTGGTTCAATGCGTCGGGGAGTCCTTTCGGTTCTCCGTGACGCCACTCCACTCCGTCACACCAGCTGGCAACAGATTGAACGCTTTGGTTTGAAGAAGAGGGGTGAAAGATCTACGAATGTTCTCTAAATATCATGTGGCTGTCGATCTTGCTGAGAAAGCTCTGTTGAGCATTGGTCTACGGATGAACTCCGTCGTCCATTTCATCCTCGCTAATCACTGGCTTTTCGCGCAGGGCAAGTACATGGAGGCCGAACCACTCTATGAGAGGTCACAGGCCATACAAGAGAAGGTCTTGGGTCTGGAGCATCCGGATGTGGCTAGTTCGCTCAACAACCGGGTGGAGTTGTTGAGAGCTCAGGTGACAGCCAACTGATGCTTCTAGATCCTTCTGGAGTATATATATTCATTCCTCCGCAGTTCTAGATCTCAATTTGACTCAATTCCGACTCTCTGCTTCGATGTTCACCACATACCATGGTATGTGTGCCTAGACCGAGCCACTCTTTCGGGGAAGGTTCTGGGCCTGGAGCAGCTGGATGTCGCTCTGGCGCTCCATCACCACGCGGGCGGGTCTGAGAAAGTGTTTATCCGCAGCTGCAAGTCCCACTATGATGGAACTATTAATACCACTCTGCCACGCTGTGTACACCTGCATGCCAGGGCAAGTACACTGAGGTCGAACGACTGTACGAGCGGTCACAGGCCATACGAGAGAAGGTGCTAGGTCCGGAGCATTCGGATGTGGCTAGGTCCCTCAATAACCGGGCGCGGTTGTTGAGTGTTATGGCCAGACTTGGGTGCTCAGGGCCTAGAATTTTCTCTTCGATCGCCTGACACCGCGCATAGAGCGGCTCAGCTTCGGCGTACTTGCCCTGAAGAACGAGGGAATAACACGACAGGGGCAAGTTTGTCAAAACCATGAATGGAGTATAATGCGGAGGAACAAATGCTCAACAACCGCGCCCTGCTGTTGAGCGTTGTGGCCACATCGGGATGCTCTGGACCTAGCCCTTTCTCTCGTATGGCCTGTGACCGCGCGTACAGTGGCTCGGCCTCAGTGTACTTGCCTTGTGGCGTGCCCAGCGTGGCAGAGTTGGATGCAATCCAATCAAATGGGGATCTACGATTAACTGCGGATAAACAATCTTGTAACAAACGCGTGCTGTTCGTAAAGCGCCTGGGCCACACCCGGGTCCTACAGGCCCAACGAGTTCCCTCGTATGGCTCATGACTGTTCATAGAGTGGCTTGGGCAAAAATTCTTGCCGTGATACGTGATGAACAGCGAGGCAGACGATCAGAATTCAGTCAAAATGAGACCTAGAACTGCGGAGGAATATGTTCTTTAAAGATCGTCTAGAAGCATCATTTGGCTCCCACCTGAGCTCTCAACGACTCCGCCGGGGTTGTTGGAGAGCCAGGTGAGAAACTGTTCAACAAGAAAATGTTCCTCCGTAGTTCTAGATCTCACTTGATCGAAATCCGACTTTTTGCCAGAACATATCATGGCAAGTACACTGCGGCTGAGCCACTACTAGCGGTCATAAGCCATACGAGGGTATGTTCTGGGCCTGAAGCACCCGGGTGTCGCCCATGTGTTCTCTCACATGCAGCATAGCCCAACAAGTTATCTCTCTTCCCGTGTCCGTCATACTGCAGGGCAGTTATGAGGAGGCCGAGTCTTTGTACGGGCCCTCGCTGGCTATTAACGAGGGAATTTACGGTCCTGACCACCCACCCGGACGTCGCTACAGTCCTCAATAACTTGGCCGAGTTGTTGAAATTCCAGGTGAGAACCAAACGATACGTAACTCTCGATGCTTCTAGAAGCAAATATCCCCCGCAATTCTAGATGTCAATCTGAGTTAAATTAGTCTGATTGGTGGCAACATACTGAGCCAGAGCCATTCTTTGGGCGGTCACAAGCCATGCAAGAGGAGGTTCTGCGCCTGGAGCACCCAGGTGTGACCCAGGCGCTCAACAACCGGGTGGACGTCGCCAATGATGATGTTTTTCAGCAGTTTGTTGTAGATCACCCTTTAATTAATGAGGACAACAACTCTGCTACGTTGTGTACGACTGTACACTACGGCAAGTACACTGAGGCCGAACCACGGTACGAACGGTGCCGGGCGATATACGAGATGGCCTTGGGTCCGGATCATCCTAATGTGGCCACAACGATCAACAACCGGGCGGGGTTGTTGGAGAGGCAGGTGAGAGCCAAACGATGCCTGTAGAAGAATGTGTTCCCCCGCCATTCCTGATGTCGATTTGACTGGACTCTCTGCCGCGCTGTTCATCACGTACCCATGGCAGTGTACGGAGCTGGAGCTACTCTTTGAACGGTAGTAAACGATACGAGGGAACTTGCTGGGCCTGTAGAACCTGGGTGTAGCCCAGGTGCTCCACAACCGGGCGGGTTTGACTACGAAAATGTATACTCGCCTTGTAGATCTCACGTTGATTGAACCATGAATACAACTGCCACGCTGTGTGCAACTGCATGTCAGGGCAAGTACGCTCGGGCCGAACCTTTGTATAAACGCTCCCTCGCCATTCGCGAAAAATCCCTTGGCCCTAATCACCCTGCGGTGGCGACAACGCTTAACAACCGGGCGGGGTTGTTGGAGAGGCAGGTGGGAGCCAACCGATGCTTCTAGATGCTTTTAGAAGCAAACATTCCTCCGCAATTCTAGGTGTTATTTTGACTGAATTCCGTCTCTGCCAGGCTGTATTTCACGTATCGCAAAGTACGCTAAGCCAGAGCCACTTTTTGATTGTTCATAAATCATACAAATACTTCGTACGAGGGATGGTTCTCGGCCTGGGGCAGCCGGATGTCGCTCAGGCGCTCGACAACCGGGCGGATGTGGTTACGAAAATGTGTATCTGCAGTGGTAGATTCCACTTAGACTGACACGCTGTGTGCGACTGTAAGCCAGGGCAAGTACGCTGAGGCTGAGCCACTGTACGAGCGGTGGCAGGCGATATTCGAGACGGCCTTGGGTCCAGAGCACCCGAATGTGGCAACAGCGCTCAACAACCGGGCGGGGTTGTTGGAGGATCAGGTGAGAGCCAACGAGAAGAACATACCCCTTTGCAATATTAGTGCTCCTTGTGACTGGATTCCGGCTTTCTTGTAACGACATGTGCATATCGCGGCAAGGACGCTGAGACAAGGCCACTTTATGAACGGTCAGACGTCACCGGGCATTTGTTCCCTCGCATATGCAACAGCGTCGCCAAACGAATTTCTCTCCTCCGCTTCCCGTCACATTCCAGGGCAAGTACGAGGAGGCTGAGCCTCTGTACATGCTCTCGCTAGCTATTGACGAGAAGGTTTACGGTCCTGACCACCTGGAAGTCGCTGAAGACCTCAACAACTGCGCGGGGTTGTTGAGTATCGAGGTAAGCGCCAAGCAATACCTTCTAAGATGCTTCTAAAAGAAAATGAAACCCTCCGCAATTCTATATCTCAATTTGACTGAAATCCGTCTCTCTGCTGCACTGTGTGTCGCGTACCAACGTACATGTGCTGAGCCCGAGCCACTCTATTAACGGTCACAAGCCATACGAGAGAAGGTTCTGTGCCTAGAGCACCCGGATGTGGCCCAGGAGCTCAACAGCCGGGTTGGGCATGGTTCAGGAATTGTTTTTCCGCGGTCGTAGATCCCACTTTAATTGTACTCCATATAACTGTGATACATCGCTCTGCCATACTGTGTATGGCTTACACTAGGGCAAGTACACTGAGGCCGAGCCGCTGTACGAGCGGTGCCAGGCGATATTCGAGACGGTCTTGGGTCCGGAGCATCCTGATTTGGCAACAGCCCTCAACAACCGGGCTAGGTTGTTGGAGAGCCAGGTGAGGGCCAACTGATTCGTCTTGATGCTTGTAGAAGAATGTATCCTCTGCAGTGCTATTCAAGATATCAATTTGTCGGAAATCCTACTCTCTGCCGCGCTGTTTTCACATGTCATAGCAAGTGCGCTGAGGCCGAACCATTCTGTGAACAGCCATAAGTCATACGAGGGAATTTGCTGGGCCTGTGAAACCCGGGTGTGGCCCAGGCGCTCAACAAGCGGGTGGGCGTGGAAGGAAAATGTTTGTGTTTATTCGCGACCAGTTATAGACCCCACTTTGTTTGGCTAAACTATGAATACATCTGCCAGGGCAACTACGCTGAGGCCAAGCCGCTCTATGAGCGGTCACAAGCCATACGAAAGAAGGTGCTGGGTCCGGATCACCCAGACGTGGCAACTGTCCTCAACAACCGGGCGGGGTTGTTGAAAATCTTGTTGAGCCTCGAGAACCCCGGTGTGGCCCAGGCGCTTCACAACAGCACGGGTGTTTCATAAATTCTTTATCCGCGACCAGTTGTAGACCCCACAATGATTGCACTATGCGTGCACCTCTGCCACGTTGTGTACGACTGCATGCCAGGGCAAGTTCGCTAAGGCCGAGTCAATGTATGAGCGGTCACAGGCCATTCGAGAGAAGGTGCTAGGTCCGGAGCATCCTGACGTGGCCACAACGCTCAACGACCGGGCGGGCTTGTTGGAAAGCCAGGTGAGAGCCAAACGAGATGCTTAACATGTTTCTCAAATATTGAATCCTCAGTAGTTCTTTATCTCAATGTGCCTGGATTCCGACTCTCTGCCATGACATATCAAGAGAAGTACGCTGAGACGAGGCCACTTTTATGATCGGTCGCAAGCTACACGTGGTTACGTTTCTGGGCATGCAGCACCGCGATGTCGCCCTAACATATGTTATCTCGCGCGTACAACGTCACCAATCTAACATCTCCCTTTCCCTTCGTGTTACATTCCAGGGCAAGTACTTGCCCTTGAATGTAACACGAAGGCAAAGAGGGATTTTCGGTTAGGGACGCTGCATGTGCGAGAAAACAATTGCCTGGTCGGCGTCCGGGCGCTCCAGGCCTAATCGTACCCTTGCATTGCTTGTGAACCGTTCATAGAGTGGCCATGTGTCAGCACACTTTCCACGATTCGTTGTGGCAGAGGCTCGGAATCTAGTCACATTGAGATTGAGAACTGATGAGGATTACAGTATTCTAGAAGCTTCTAGAAGCATCGTTTGGCTCCCACCTGAGCTCTCAACAACTCCGCCCGGTCGTTGGGCGTTGCCGCCACATCAGGATGCTCCGGACCTAGCACCTGCTCTCGTAAGGCTTGTGCCAGCTCATACAGTGGCTCGGCCTCGGTGTACTTGCCCTGGCATGCAGTCGTACACAGCGTGGCAGAGTTGCACGCATAGTGCAATCAATGTGGGATATACATCTGGTCGCGGATAAACAACTTTCTCAAACACACCTTGCGGCCACACCCGGGTCCTACAGGCCCAGAAATGTCTCTCGTAAGGTTTATGACTGTTCATAGAGTGGCTCTGGCTCAGTATACTTGCTATGATACGTGATAAACAGCGCTACAGAGTCGCAATTCACTCAACCTGCCGACTGAAATTTGCGGGGAGATATTTATATTTTCTTCAAGAAGCATCGCTTGGCGCTCACCTGATTCTGCAACAACCCCGCCCAGTTGTTGAGGTCTCTAGCGACTGACGGGTGATCAAGACCGTAAACTTTCTCATCGATAGCCAGCGATCACCTATACAGAGGCTTGGGCCAAGCCTCTGTATAGGTGATCGCTGGCTATCGATGAGAAAGTTTACGGTCTTGATCACCCGTCAGTCGCTAGAGACCTCAACAACTGGGCGGGGTTGTTGTACGCCCAGGTGAGACCGCCCAGAATTTGCAGGAAGGGTTTTTGGGGTGTACAACAGTGGACGCTGTGGTACTCAACATCCGGTTTTTGCTGGACAAGCAGGTAGGAGAGCTAGTTGTTTCGGCGTGAAACTGCTGTTTTGATAGTCACCGAACTTAGTGAGAGAGAGGGTGGCGTGCAGCAGCTGCCAGCATGTACGACCACGCAATCATGGGGCCCTTTTTCGTTTTGAATTTCTCATGCCTGTGTCGATGTTTTGTTTTTCAGGCTGGTTGAACCAACTCTAGCCCACTGGTGGTGTGATGCACTACTACAAGATTGTATCTGGTGTATCCAAGTGAGTTACCCCAAGTTCTGAGATGTGCGGTGTGCTCACGGAAGGAATACTAATATTGTTTTCCCTACAACCTCAACCGTGCACAGGAGAACTACGCGGAGACGATACCACTATTTCAGAGGGCCCTCTCAATCTTTACAAAGCTGCTTGGGGACAACCACCCGAACACGGTCAGCACTCAGAACGGCCTGAAAGTTGTGCGAGCAATATTTCGTGCACGTGCACAGCTGGGAGGTCTTTCGGAAAGGTCATGCACGACGCATGGCGCGGAGGCCTGGCACAATGGAAAAACTCTTCGTTCCGTGATGCTGGCTTGAGGACGAGATTGACGCAGCTGCCTACAACGACAGCGGTCGGTCACTGCAGACGCGATGAACATGGTAGCGGAGAAACTCCGATGTATGGCCGAATTGTGTCAAGTACATGAGGCGCAGTGAGTCTAGCTCACGTCCACGGTGACTGGTGTAGAACAGGTATTGCAATCCTCGTTGGTGGATGTTGGAACTGATGGTCCGTCGATTATTCTTTCTTTTTCGCTTGTCTTCGTCACCAGCGCTTCCTTTGCTTGGTACATGGAGGACGCGTATACCCTTCGTATTAGTTTCCCCGTTTGTAGGGGGCATTGTTTTCCGAGGGCGGTGTGTCACGTGGTCGTGAGGCAACGTGGTGAAAACGCAACCATGCGTTGAAGATCTGAGCAGGTTCCAGGTGTACATTGCGCTAACTCAACCCAAATGCCCTGTAATATAGATTGCCGTGTGCCCACGGCTGCTTCCCCAATTGATTCTTCTGCAAGCGCAGTTTGTGTGCTTGCCGGGTACGATGACGTCACAAGAAATGCACTACTACTATTAGGCGTCACACGAAGAAAGGCACTACTACTACTACATTCCTAGTGAGGAGTAAGCAGAAGACTCCAAAATCCCCTGTCGTGCCGTTTGTATCGTGTAACGAGATGGCGCGTGACGGCGAGGGTGGATAAGAACAAGGTGGTACAGAATATTGTGTTGTTGGTTGGTGTTGTCGTCTTCATGTAATACCGTCTCGTTCTCTCTGCCCAGCAACTTCTTCTGTCCGCTGAACTATAGTTGGGCTAGCACTTGATGAACGGGGTCGATCTCACGCGGTCACATGACCGAAAAAAAGGTGCGTAGGAAAATTAAGGGTCCGCAAGCCAATGGAAGAACCCAAAGGACAGTCGAAGGGAAGGCCACTCCGCTCGGCTGTAGACACTATGGACATGCCGAAATAAGATGAGAATACTGCCGTAAGTATTGCCACGAACCGACCGAGCTTAGAAGGGGGGAAACCGTACTGTACTAAAGTCTTTAACAGTTGCGATTTTTTTGTCGTGACGGCTAAGTCACTTCCGACGAAGGTTTCGCAAGTCAATAGCTTAAGTGCAGGACAGATTCCAGATAGTCTAGGCTACTCCGCCATGTCTGAACGCTATGGACAATACATTCCGAAAGAATATGACAATACTCCCGCAAGCATTACAAGTAACATGAACCAACCGAGCTTGCACGGCATGAAAAAAATCGTCAGACAAAACGGGGAAAAACCACGTGCTGCTACTACTACTACTGCTGTACGCGTACGTACGTGCAGTGGGAAACCGAAAACCTTTCCGCTCGACTGTAGACGCTATGGACATGCAAATCCGAAGCGGAAAGACGATGACACGCTAATAGGAAATCAACGACTACGGACGCAGAGACCGATAAGAGGCGGGTGGAGCGCGAGCAACGGTGCGCTAACTAAACCCGAATGCCTTTATAATGCGGATCTTGAGCGCGTCCGAGAACGCAGATATCGAATCCCGTTTAGCCACTACCATCCTGTGTGAAGAAAATGGCACTAGCAGACTACTGATACGCTCAATAATGGCTGTTGTGGTGCTTGGTAGCGAAGATAGCAAGCGTGGTAAACAGTCTTTCGTCGTTAGTGAACCAGCGTTCGAGTGTTGCAAGACGTCTATCGTGTCCTCTGGACCGTTCTTTTACTTCGACCAGCATGAGCATACATGTGTTATCACCTGCCAAGGGCGTATGAACGCTAACGACGCATTTGAGACAGCTGACGTGCACATGCAGTAGTTAGCAGTAGTACGCAATGCCGGTCCATCTCGTGAAATTCACATACGCGCGGAATCGACATGTATGTATATATGCCTTCCCTCAGCATACACCGCGTCGACGAGGGCTCACTTCGAAGGTTCTCGCTCGTTCCCGTTCTCTACGCAACGTGAAGCAGGTGGAACTTTACTGCAAGCATCTCGACCCGGAAAAAATAAAAAGTAGAAAACTCTACATCAGAAACAAAAAAATCCCCTCGGCCAACCATCTTCCCGTCAATACAACATGCACAGCAGTGGAGCTGCTCAACATGCACCATCGAGGAAGGCCACAACACGGGAGGTTCAGTCCTGCTAACACCACTTCACGAAAGAAAATCTACCGCAAAGCTCTATTTCGTTGCTGTAAACTTCTTCCCTCCTCCCATCCCACCCCCGACCCAGGCCGGGGCCACCCTCTCCGCGGAGGCGGCCTCCTCCTTCTCCTTGAGCCACGCCTCCCTCAGCAGCGCGGCGCGCCGCGCGTACTCCTCTCGGACGCTGCTGCCCTCGAGCTCTCGCCACTCCTGCGCGAGCTTCTTGGTCATCTCCACCGCCGTGAGCCCTTCCCCGCCGACCTCCTCCTTCAGTCCGGGCCTCCGCTCGGAGGAGAAGAGGATGTACGCGTTCTTCGGCTGAGGCACTCTGTTCTTGCCGCTGCCCTTGCGCCCGCCGCTGCTGCTGCCGCTGCTTCTCCCGCTCTCGGCTTTTGCGTTGTCCGCCTTCCACTGCTCAAGCGCCGCCGCCGCCGCCGCGTTGAACCTCCCGCGATCTTCGTCACCCAGCCCCTTCCACCTCGCCGAGAGGGTCTCCGCGTTGAGATTTACCCCGGCCGCTTCCGCCCCCGCCGTCGCCGTCGCCGCCGTGTGCAACTCCCTGCTTTCCTTGCAGAACCTGAAGAATCCCGACAGGGGTCTCTTGTCGCCGCCCCCCAAGTTCTTGTTCTTCACCACCCGCCCTCCTTTCTTCTTCCTCTTCCCCGTACCCCTGGCGGAGGCGGTGGAGGCAGCGGTGCCACCCTTGCTTACCGTCTTGCCCCTTGCCCTTGCCTTCGCCGCGGCCGGGCCGTCCTTGGAGCGCTTCTCCAAGACCAGGGCTATCGCCTCGTCGAGAGAGATCTCCTCCGGCTCCGGGTTGCTCTTCGTCTTCCTGTATTGCGGGGGCAGCTGGGGGGGGGGGGGGGGGGG
>CACKRE030001815.1:127225-148664 GCA_902602495.3 Ectocarpus sp. CCAP 1310/34 | reverse complement strand
AAGGAATAGGGTTCAAGGATTACCTACATGGACCAATGGATGCAGGAACAAAGCTGAAGGTCAAACTCAGGACCGGGGACATAGGCCTTCGAGACCATCGACGAAGACATACGACGGTAGACAACGAAGACGACGAGTTCAAATGTGATTGCGGCTTCGAATGCGGAGACCGTGTTCATGTAGTCGCGGAATGTCCGTGGTACAAGAAGGAGAGGGAAGCGTACGTGACTGAGCTGGGAAAAATAGGCGGGACGTACAGGGAGTGTTTGAGGCGTGGAATAGAGAGGAAAGGACGGTAGCTGTAGTGGGGCATAGGAGGTGCGTTGAAAAGGCGGGAAGGGATATCGTTAGGATAGACAGACTAGGGAAGACAATTTTNGGGAAAAATAGATGGAACGTACAGGGAGATGTTTGAGGCATGGAATAGAGAGGAAAGGGCGGTAGCTGTACTGGTGCACAGGAGGTGGGTCGACAAGGCGGGAAGGGATATCGCTAGGATCGACAGACTAGGGACGACATTTTTGAGCCACCTTTGGCAAAGTAGAAAGGAACGATTGGCCATCGGTGATCGGTCCTGTGGGAACAATGCTCCGTCCTCTCGAGGACGCGTGGTCAATGGTCTAGCCGCTACGGCATGCAAAACAATGCAAAACATAAGAGTACGCCCCCTCACCGTCAAAATGTAGGGAGGCGTCGCCTTCGTCACCGGCGGAGCATGAGGGGCCGGGCCCCCTCCCTCCCCGCCGGTGGGATCCTCGATCTCGTCGAACCAGCCCCACGGTTCACCGTCGCTCATCTGCCTGTTTCCGGGAGAGATTCGTTCACATCAGCAACACGGCAAACATCATCGCAGGACCAGCACCGGATTGAAGGGATCGGCGGGACAGCAATTGAGCCAAAAGCGTGCTCCAAGTCCAACTAACTTCCATCCAACACAAACACCACCTACAACAACAACAAAAACAATAAGCCAGCACTTAACAACATGCCAAAATCAACAAGATCGACATGGCACCATGCACGCAACACACCCGCTGGATCCGACCCGTGGTAAGACCTCCGAGGAAGAACCGCTCGAACCCAGAGAGCCGTTGAGAGAGCCGTTGCTGCTGCCAGCTCGGGTGAAGGAGAGTTCCGAGTCTTGAGCATTGGCGGCCTCCTCCTCTTGAAACCTGCCGCTCGAAAATATTCTCGAACTGCCGGGCGCGCGCGGGGGGGGCGGGGGCGGTACTCTTATGTTTTTCATGCCTTAGCGGTTAGATTATTGACCACGCGTCCTCGACGGGCAGGGGGGAGGGAGGGGTACTCATGTAAACGCATGCCGTAGGCGTTAGACCATTGACCTCCCTACAATGCCCACAAGGAGCGATTTGCCGGTCCAGCTGTATGTTTCACAATTATCAATCACGGGGTGGGGGGGTCAGGGTCGCGTCATGCTGATGCCGCTCTGCCGCCCCGCGTTGATATTGTTAGCCCAAAAAAGTGCCTATGCGCGAATAACAAGCGGTTGTTGATATCGATCCCTCCGAACCCTCCTAGAAATGCGTGGGTTATGTTTCCGTCCTGTCACGAACGCGTATTCTTGCCTCAGAAACAAGGCAAACAAACATCCAAAACCCATTGGCAGCCAACCCCATCCCAACGTCATAGATTACGGGCGGCACGATCACCCTCCAAATACGGGTCTCGCCAGAGCTAGCTACCCGAGGGAGGCAAATGGCGAAAATGCCGTAATATGTTTCCGTTAGGGCCGTTTACCCGGCGGTCGCCACTTAAAACAGTTGTCAAAATTTTGCGCCTGGAACAGAAGCTTTACTTGAGGGGCGATGCCCGCTGGGGCGATGCCCGCTGGGGCGACGCCCTTCTACGTACTGAGGGTCTTCCAACTCGTGGTTTTGTAGTTAGACACTCGGCAGCAGCGCGATCGGCCCCTTTACCGTACCGAGGACATTCCACGTCTTACGTACAGCAGTGGTAGGCGACAGAAAAATCGTACCCAGTAGACCACAAAAGGCTTTGCTCCCCCTCGACCTGTTTTCTAATCATCCCAGGATGTCGTGGGTGTTATTTAGGTTTGTTTACGAGCGTGCTCTGTCTGCGTAGGCGTACAGCAGTAGTATAGGGTGTGTAGTTTGTATAATGTTCGTGCGTTGTTTGTTGTTTGTTGTTTGTTTGTTTTTCTCCCATGATTGGACTCTGTCGTCTGCCCCTCTGGCCCCTATCCTCCACTTCTACTAGCTAGACGACCCAACCGGGGTCATATAGGAGGGGGGGGTTGGACCACCTCCTGCGGGTCATGCCTGAGGTATTTTTATCGCGAGAAGGGTACACAGCAATCCCTTCCCTCGCGACTTACGAAGTCGATTATAGTTTACTAACAAACGAGCTTTGTAGCGCGTCGCTTTCATCCTGGACCAGGATTTACTTAGTGAGAAAAATACTTTCTCTGCCGGGACTCGAACCCATGACCTGGCCCTTAGCAGGCTGCGAGGCTATCCACTAGACCACCGGGGCGACCGGTTGTATGCGACGGGGTCTCCGAAAGATTTGTTGAGTTTACGTTGCTCGAGGAAAATGCTGCCAAAATAAAATAGAATCGTGGGCACAACCCGGCAAACAGCGGTTGTGGAACCGGCAACCCGGGGTACAGAGGTGTCACGCCATTTTTGTCACCGCTAACAGAGGACGGGTCACTAATAAACAGGGAAGCGCAAAACCGGGTACCCCGCCGCATTTCCAGTTTCCAGTATTGTACATCTCAAGTTTTCACCATGTCGTGTGCCCGTTCAATCATTCGGTAGGTTCCGGCATTTGCTTGTTCTGCATGTTCTACTCCGGAGTGTACTTTCCACATGTACCAGACTAAATGTTGTACAGCATTGATTTGCGTTCATTTGGCGGTAATTATTCCACCATGCATCGCATGGGAAGGTCACGCTCGACCAGACTCGACACCTAAGGGGCAAAGTAGCGCGTCAGCCTGGCCAGAGGAAACGTAGCGGGCAAGCTGTGGCCAACAACAACAGGCAAAAAGGGCGAAAAAAAAACGGCGTTTCCATCTTGGTCCAGTGCACATATGTTGGGTGCGCTTCTGGTGTGCAATCAAACGGGCCTAAGCGCATAACCTTGTCGACCCTGCTTTCGTGGCACGCGCTGCCGCCCATTCCGAACGTGCTGACGTATGTCCGCGTACGTCGAGTGTTACAGAACAATTCAAATGATCTCCTCATAAATGCATAAAAGTCGTCAACTGCAGAGACGGCATCATCGGTTGTACAAGACTCCTGCGCCTTGTATCAGGCACCTATGCGAGCCCCACCCCATCGGCAGAATTGCACAATACAAATGTCACCAACCAGTGTGTACGAACAAGGGGCGTAGAGGAATATGCAAAAGGCCGGGGGAGCTGAACAAACAGAGAAGCTGCGAACTGACGCTGGTTGTGTTTGTGGACGAAGACGCATCAGACAGGAGGCGGGGCAAGGCGATTAAGATTCGCTAATATTTCAAAAGCACACGTTAGCGGAAAGCACGCTACTTTGCGAAGCAAGCGAGGAGGCCCAGAAGCAACGAATATATCCACCCCGCCAGCAAACCTATTCTCAATGACGCGTCCACCTCGCGGCTTCAAAGCCTCAAGGTGCAACACGGTGGCAATGGACAGAGGGGGTAACAAGCGGAAAATAACGAGACTTTCTTCGATTTGCGATAATCCAATCCTTCCTCCTGGTTTGCGTCTCACCCCACTAGCTTGAAGTTGTGGGAGCAGAACGACTCGTCGAACAGCGCTGAGAAGTACTCCGCGAGAGCGCCTGCCCTCTTCGCCTCCTGGGATCTGACCGACTCCTTCGCCGTCCGCTTTTCCTTCCCAGTCGCTGTTATTTCTGTTGCTGTTGCTGTTGCTGTTGCTGCCGAAGCCGGTGCTGCTGCTCCCGATGTTGCCGGTGTTGGTGCTGCTGCTGCTGCTGAAGGGCCGCCGCTGCTGTCAGTATTGTTGAGTGAAATAAACACCCTCGATACGTCGTCCTCGTAGTCGAAGTCCATCGGCAGCGCTGGCACGTCCTCGGGTGGAGCCTCTGCTGCGCCGTCCATGCTTGGCGCCAATCTCGATGTGCAAAAAACAGCTTGCGGTCTGCGTTGCGAGAGAGGCCCTCCGTTTGGAGGTACACCGGGCTTATGGCTGGTGGCGGTGGAAATCCTCAAATATTTTCCCCTATCTGCTATCCGATTTACTTGCTCACGTGGGAACACTTGCTCACGTGGGAAAACTTGTGCGATCACACCTCTTGTCTCACAGTTCACAAGTAGCACCCGTCATACGCTGGCATACCTTGCCTGAAGTCGTCTACGAGGGGAATCCCAGGGGAGAGGATGGAGGCAGCCAAACCAAGAGGGAAAAAGAAAAATATAAAAGAGCGAGTTTGGTTGCTCGGTTCGAGAATATCTGTCGGTCGTTCTGTCGTTCTTATCGTAGAGCTTCAAGTGGAGCGGCGTAAAAACACAGAAATTCCGAAGATTACGGAGATCGTCAATTTGTTGGCCAATGAAGTTGCTCGCATTTGCTTTTGGTGTTTTGGTGACCGCGCATCGTCGTGTTGTCAGCGTCGACGATATGGTCGTTCGGGGGCATGGTTGGATCGACAAGGAGAAGTTGTTGTTGTTTGTTGTTGTTTCTCACATTAGCTCTATAGTCCACAAAAAATGGGGAGCCCGTGGTGTTCCTGTGTGGAGGAATAATCAGCACGCAGTCTTCGTGTGTGTATCACTACTTGTATTTGTGCGTCCGACTGCACCCGTCCGGCCTAGTAGAAATACATCGATCGCGCTACATACGTACAAGTTGGGCCAGGCGAAAAGCTCACTTTCGTTCGTTCGAGTCTCACTCTGCCGTTTCCACGAATTTGAGCTTGAAAATTTTTGGCTGCTTTCATGAGACAGTATGGGAAGCGCAGGCGGCAGAATTGTTCGAATCTGAGTTGATTAAGATGCTAAACCATTAGTTGGCGGGGTAGGGGGGATACTTCCGGTACTGAAATCAGGATAAAAAAAGTTACACCGAATAAGCTGAAACTGGTGTGCACGAACCTTGGAGCAGTGCGAGAAAAATGATGATTGATATAAAAGGCTCAAAGAACCATGAAAAGGATCATCAGCAGCAAAAGAAACGGGGGGAGAGGGGCCTTAATCTGCGCGCGTCATTTTGGTATTTTTGCTCAAAACACCCCCAATGGACGGCGGTTCGACGCATAAATCAACAAAAAAACAAAAAGACGTCGGGTGCTACACCCTGCAACCCTGCAACTATTGCTGTCCGAACGATTCCAGACACATGGCTATGACGACGACGGCCCGAAGGCTTTCGATCAATGCTTTAAGGCTGAAGAGACCCTCAATCAACATCGAACGGCGTCCTCTCTTGGAGCATACCCCGGATTCCGTCCCGTCGCCGATATCGTACAAGTCTTTCCAAGCTCATGACCCGCCCATACCCGCAGACATGACCCAAGCAGCCACCACGCCCCGCTCGAAACACGCTACTTGAGGGTTTCCCACCAAAACTACCACGAACCCCCCCGAAATCACCAACAAGATGGTGAGCTTCTGTGCGACCAGAACGTCCTGTGAGCACCACGATGCCGCGCGGCCACAGCCTTCCACCCTACAGCATAACGGTCATGGCGGTACCACCACATAGGATTGCTTGAGTAAAGGACCACTAAATCAAGATGAGAAGGACAACGGAAGACAGGACAAAAAAAAACATAGGGTACACCCGCCACCGCCTTTTCCGGTCATGCCCCAGATGCCGTTGCTGGCTTCTGCTGTTGTTCCGCTCCCATCTCAGTTTGCCACGCGTGAACTGCCGGTCGCGATGGTCCAGGCTAGCAAAAGGGCAGAAAGAATTGAAACAAGGGGATACTGGGGCACGCAGAGTAGGCTGACAGTCACTATGGTCCAGCTGAGCAAAGAAATATTGGTGAAGACGACCCTCCTATTCTTCTATCTCCGGCATGGAAGGCCTCGGTTCCGTGGTGGGGGCACCAAAGAGCTTGAGGTTGCGCATTTGCACCTGGCGATATCGAACCGAAGCGACAGGCGAGGACGGAAACAAGAACGCGCGGCGCAAGTACGACCAAGGGCGACCAAACAAAACGGTCTCAGTTGCTGATCCTCTTGCTGCTGCCGCTGTCGTTTACTTGCGTGCAACATTGGCCCACCCCGACCGAGCAGTTTCATCGTTTGGTATGCCGGCCTAAAGCGTGGAGCAATCCATGGTTTGGTGAGAGAGTAAGAACGCGTTCCGAACCGCACCAACTCCAAGCACACGCCAGTGCAAACTCCACACAGGCACAACCACTGCTTCCAACACTACATCTTCAGTTTGGACGGTCATCACAAATGCGAAGAGGCCACGAAAACCAAAAACACGTCACCACCCCCAAAAGGGCAGTACCGGCACCTACACACCAGCAGCACCGAGAGGAAGAGAGACAGAGTTAGAGCTGAGGTCTACGGTTAGAACCGCTGAAGCTCACCTCGGGAGCGAGGTATCCCCGTCGGCCGTGGTCGAGGAAGAACGGCATCAGGCGCGGCGGCGGGCGTGCCCTCCTCGGGAGCTCCTCGAACTTCTCCGGCTTGAGCTGTACAAGGCCAGCAGCGCAGACGCACAAGAGAAAATAGAAAAATGAAACCGAAAGGCTCGAGAAGCTCCTCCAACTTGTCAGGCTTGTGCGGTAAGCCCAGCAGCGCAGACGCAAAAGAAAAAAATGAGACCGAAAAACTCTCGAAGTTCCCCGAAATTCTCGGGCTTGAGCCGTGAAAGTCCAGCAGCGCAGACGCAAAAAAAAACAAAAAATGCGACCGAAAAGACTCTCGGTAGCTCCTCGAACTTCGCGGCCTGGAGCTCAAGCCCAGCAGTGCAATCGTAAAGACATCAAATGTGAGACCGAAACAATGAGCGCAAAAAAAGTGGTACAAAAACAAAAAAGACCAAACGACCCTCTCAAGTCAAGTCACTTTCGTTCTCGAAGCGAACAGACTATAGAAAGAGAATGGTATTTCGCGGGGGGGGGTGTTGAGTTTCTTGCCCGTCATCCTGACCGAGGGGTCGTCCTCGGCACCCCACCATCACCCTGTCTGCGTTCAAAATTCTGAAATCAAACCTCAAGCCGTCAAGGCCGAGGCGGACAAGTGCCTGGAGATATGTGGGTGATGTACCACTACAGTATTTACCATTAAAAATTGCCAACAGCAGCGGCCAGAACAGATGTCAACACCACAAGCAAAACAAATCGTTCACGAGTAGCAGCGTTCGCCTGCGATTGTTTTCTGTCAGGCTTGAAGCAGAGCGTTCCTGACGACGCGTCCACGACAACGGACCAACACACAAAGCACACCGTGACGACGACTCTCACCAGCGCCCGGAGAGCCAAGCGGTTAAAATGGGCGCAAGTCACGGTCCCCCCTTGCGCCTCGACCGCCTCTATCGCGCCCGCTGAGGCGCGGCTAACCTCCAGGTGGATGGACGGAAGCGACTTCGCTCCCTTTGTTGCCTCCGATGCTGCCCTGGCCGCCTCGTTCTCGGCCCCGGTCGCATCTCCTTCGGGGATAGGGCGGAACGCAGTTGTACGGAAAGAGTTGGGAAAGGGGATGTTGGGAATACACGCACACCGGTGGTGGCCGCGGGCGGTGGGTGCATTATCGCTGCTTGATACATGTATCGCATGAGGCCGAGAGATGGATGGGACACACAGACGCACACACCAGACCGATTTTGAAAGCTCGATTGCCCCACAACCAACATGCTTGCCAACACAAGAAAAATGGCGGTTTTGCAAGCATCTCGTCGAGGGATTTCCGTGGGATCATCGGGCTCTTTCCGCACTCCGCTGGTCGTGGAGCAAGCTTTGGAAATCGATCTAGGGGGGGCGCCATCTCTCCATCTCTTTGCGGTAGGTCCACATCATTGTTGGTTTCTGTCTTTTGTCGTTGTCGTGTCTTTTGTCGAGCGAAACAAGAACTCGTCTCGTGTTTCAGCCCGACAAACCTAACGTGTTGAATTTCTGGATTCAAAATGGATTAAATAGGAGCCACTCATTTCAAGAATTTCTTGCAATTGTGCCCGAGGCTCGTCTATTTTCTCCGTGGGGTAACCCAACATCGATTGTTGCATATGGTGTGTTATAAGTATACAATTGTTGCCTTGGCACATGGTCCTGTGCTCAAATTCTTTAATTTCTCTTTCTCGAGACGGTGCTACTTATCTCCCAGGTTGTAAAGATGTGACGGGTGCTATATAGATGCAGGGCAGGGAGCAAACCGGGAGCACCCGACCGTCGGGACCACGCGTCACAACACTCCAGCCAAAACAGACACGAGGCGGCCGCGCTCGTTCAACTGGCGACACTATGCCGCCGGTCGCCCCGGTGGTCTAGTTGGTAACCTCGAAACCTTCTAGAGGTCAGGTCAGGGGTTCGAATCCCGGCGTAAGCGAGCTTTTCTTGCAAAGTGAGTTTTTCTCTCGCTCCCGCTCCTGGCCCAGTGGATAGCGCTAGTTCGTGTGTACACAGAGGGAAGAGAGTGCTGAACTCTTCTCGCATTATAAATCGAAGAGTAAACGGCACTAGTGCCGTGAGCGCTGATTTGAAGTGAAAAAAAAAAAAAAAACTCAAAGGCAACACGCAGCAGCGGCGCGACCTGATACATGCGCCCACACACACACCTGTCGCTCCGGTGAGGCGGTGAGGGCTGTTGTGGCCAAGCACCGAGTTCTTTTTGGCCCCGGCGACAAGTCTCACCCCAAACTTGATGTCTTGGACGATGCCAGCGTCCTGTTAAGATTATCCGTGGGCGTGGGCGGGCGTGATTTGGGGTGGGGGGTTCGAAGAGACCAAGACCAAGAACGTGGGCACGCCACGAGCGCGGTATGTCGGGCGGGAGGGGGGGGGGGCGGAGACGCGCACGTGCTGGCACGTCGAAAGATGAAAAAACAGGAGTCATTCACGTTGACTTTCACATCTCATCTCCAATAATCGTTCTCGAGACCGTGCTACGCAACAGCCTGCTGTCCATACTTGGTAATGTGTCTGTGATACGCGGGCAAGATCGATGTACGCCTCTGGGGGACAGGGGGGCGCGGAGGCGAGGTTTGTCCCATGGGACGATACTTTTCCCTCCACGACAAGGCAGCGAGAAACTAAGTGTTCCGACATCCATCACCTGGAGGTCCTTCATCGAAATCAGGCAGCCGTCCTTCGGTCGAAGGCGCCCCATCGCGATGTACATGTAAATGCGGTCCACCGACACGGTCTCGAACGACTCATCGGCCCTGGCCCCATCCGAAACGTAGATAAAAAATAGGAAAAAAAAACGTGTGTACAGCAGCGGGGGGGGGATGCACATCAGCGGGGTGCACTCTCTCATGCTTTGCATGTCTTAGCGGCTAGGTCGTTGACCACGCGTCCTCGAGAGGACGGAGCTTTGTTGCCACAGGACCGATCTCCGATGGCCGAATGGTTACTTTGCTAAACACGGCAAAAAAAAAAAACTACCTCTTGCCCTATCGATAGCCACTTGCAGCCCACTTCCATTGATGACTTCCTATTGATGCGCATCAGGGGAAGGGATTTGTGCGAGCTCAAACACTCTTGACGCCCTTACTGTGGCTAGGGCTGGTGGGTACTCGCAATTCGTGTCGCTTGTAAGAGTCTCATGTACGTAGGAGTGTCCACGGAGGGTGTCATGGTGGGGGCCTGGGGGCGTGGGCACATTGCCACGCGCGTGTACTGTACCCCCATTCCGCGTTCTACATCCGTAGGCCAGGTCATGCTGCTTACCCGTGTCTGGGTGTGCGTTTTTCGCTCACGTTTGTTGCCAGACTTCAATTCGCTTGTGTGCCGGTTCAGCGACACCGGGCCTCCCGCAGGACAGGACAACCGGAGTTCGCACGAGGTGGCATTCGTGGCCAAACGTAGTCGGGTCCCAATCAAGCGCGTACTTCTACTTGGCGAGGTGCTCTTCTTCACAGTGAAATGGCAACAAATGCAGTCGTATGCGTGTGTGCCAGTGCCAGAGATGGATTTCGACCAAATTAAGCGACCGACGCGTTGCTTTCGCTCGACACTGATGACGGCGATAGCAGCTCCATCGTCGTGCATGCATGAATGGTGCGGTTCGAGCGGTCGAAGATGAGGCAGCAGTGGTGGGTAGGAAACACCAAGATACACTTAAGATTGTGTTGTCTCTGCTTCGATCAACAACGTTTGCTGTGCTTGGCTGTGCAGTACATAGCTGTAGGTGCTCCTTGCCAAGGAGTTGAGAGACAACTAACACCATTGGCTCAATTCCGCGTTTCGAACCAGAAAGAGCTGACTTGTGGGTAGGTGGCACGCGTAGACGATGCTCGCAACAGCGAGTGGAAGGAGAACCAGGCACGCACGAGCACTGGGAAGATGGCCACCAAACAGCTTACCGACTGTCGGAGTCGGGGAACTGTTTCGTACGCACAACAGCAGTGTAGACTAACGCAACAGGCAATAGCGCGTGTGCATAGGAATCTGTTGCACAATTTGTGTTGAAGCAACAGCGAATTCAAACATCAACGCCACCATGCGAGCTCATGCATCTCATACTCCGCTGGAGGCCACAGCGAGTCCGGTCATGGTATTTAGTGCATACATCGTGGTGAGCGTACACATGCTGCTTTTTCCACCCCTCAGCGCGTGCCTCCCACGCGTGTTCGACCCTTGCTCACCCATTCTTGAACCCACGCTTGGGAATCCTTCGGTGGAAAGGAGTCTGCCCTCCCTCGAACCCTATCCTCTTAGTCCCCTTGCGCGCCTTGGAGCCCTTGTGCCCCTTTCCGCACGTCTTCCCCGTGCCCGAGCCATTGCCCCTGCCAACGCGCTTTCGATCTCTCCTGGCCCCATCGTTTGGAGCAAGGTTGTTGAGCCTCAAGGGCGGCGCGAACGAGGCAGCAGTCGCCGCGCTGAGCCCGCGAAAGGAGATCAACGATCCCGGTAATGAGATTGCACCTTTGGAACAAAGAGCTGCCGAGCAGCGAGCTAGCAGGGTCGCCATGCCCACGAATTGGGCGCAACTATCTGGTCTGGCGGTCATTGCTGCGCGGCACAATTGATCAGGGGACTCCGCAATTGCGAAACTACATAAGGGCAGGGGGGGTGCCCCGACCTGCCGCCACAGCAGTGTCGCAGTTATTTTACACATGTGTTCCTGTTTGTTTTTGACCTGTACATGTATCGGCGGAGTAGCGGTGTAGACTACCGTGCCTCGCTCTCTCTCTCTCTCTCTCTCTCTCGTTCTCTTTCATGCACACACACAGAATACGCACGGCCGCATCTGCGGCGCTATCGCGGCCTCCATGTTTCAAACGCATGACACAACTGTAGTGTACGCGATGGATAACATTTCACGGTTCAAATCTTGAAATCTGAATCTTCCCCACTACATGTAGGCGGCTGCGTTACAGCCGCGCACACAAGGCGGCTATTACCGGTTCGCCACTTTGTGCGTGCATCATCATTTGGTAGTTGATTCTGGTGCGCACACGTTGCAAGGTCGTTGCCTCTCTGTGCCAACACCGGTTGATGCGAGCATCTGGTACGTATTGATGCCTGTTGACTAATGGGTATCCACTCGAGAGATGCATGAATCCAGTCCGCCGGGAGGAAGGTGACGACGAGAGCAAAGATATTCATCTTGACATGTCAATCGATGCAATGAAAGATGGGCATTGGATGTCTCACTCGTATTCGCCGCCATCGGTATGCGGCCACCCGCATAAACGTCCAATGTGCCGGCTGATCGAACGTCGTCTGTTGGTACAGCAGCAGCGGCACCTACAGCAGTACAGCACCCTGCAACACCAGCACAACACGCAGGACCGCACGTGAAAGAGGCGAAAATAGACCCCTGGGTTTGGACACACACATGAGCAGCCCCCCGGCCGCCTTTCCGGCGTGTTGCCTTGTTGATGTAGAGAGCGATCAACAACCTGATGATAACACGCCGAACAATAAACAGCACAAGACACGCAAACGACACACGCACCGCACGTCGCTGGACTGTTTTACACTGCTACAGCAGTAGCAGTACCACAACGCGCAACATCCAGGCAACGGAGAAAAAACGGACGTGACGTGTGCAAGCGTCGTGAATCCAAACTATTACAGGGTGAACACGGCCTTATGGGCTTACAAGTAGTACATTAGGAGCGTGGCTTTGGCCATATCACGGAACATACTATCACTCTTACAGATTACAAGCGAAAGAGGGACCCGCACCGCTCGCCACCATATTATGCACAATCTGCAGGAGAGTACATCATCAGTAGATAGTTCACACCGCATGCAAGACAACCTTCGCCCTACCGTGCCGCCTGAACTGTAAATGTTCGGAAAAATAGGGGCCATCGAGACAATCATGCTATGTAGTATTCCGATGGTCCAAATATTATTCAGAACAGAGTGCAACACACACACTCACGGCTTAGCGCGTTCGATGCAACTCTTCCAAATCGAAGTTGCTTCCTTTAGCTCGGCATCGCCGCAACAACACCAAAAGACCGCCAACAGATCGGCGAAACACCAAACTGCATGACAGCCTCGTACCGCACCGTGCGAAGCATAAAAGAGAGGTCTAACGACACAAAATCCAACACCACAGGACGCCTACAACGCACAGGCATGATCAACCAACAACGGCCAACCAAAACTCAGACAAATCCACTATGAACAAACGAAAAGTATATACGATTAGCGGTATGAGGTTCCATGCAGGCACGCATGCGTGCACCATGGCCCGGATACGGGTGCATGAAAAGGAGCAGCACTCAACACAAATCCAGGGCTTGCAAGCCCTATCAAAGGCGAAGTACCCGCTCCGAGGTCCCGTACCGCCCACAACAAATAAGCACAGAGGTTCTAGCGTGCCCACACAACACAAAGCATCAACAACGTGGGCGTACGAATTAAGAGGTGATTGGTGAGGCATTGCACCCACCAGGAAAAAATTGCAAAACGAAGACGCAAGACCCATACCCTTTACTGGCAACGGTACACCTTAAGCGTGTACTGCGCAACGGAAACCTTTCCAGCCGGTTTCCCTCCACTCACTGAAAAGACTTCAGCACATCCCTTTCGGCTATGGTTATATCTCGAACGGGCAGTCTCTCTGTGAGATCATCAATTTCTAGCAACCTAAAGCAGTAGATGTGGCGAGAGAGGATCCTCAGCAGGAAGAACGAATCGATCCCCTCGGCAACAGGTGCAAACTAAAAAATACAAAAAAAAAAAAAAACTGACTCTAAAAAAACGAATTTCCTAAGAACTAATCGGATGCCCCGTACCGGAAAGGTGTTCCCCTGGAGACACGGTCGGACATGTCACCCTCTGTCATGAATCTGCGGATACCACGTGACGTGACAACGACTTGGTGTCAAAGCAACCGTTCACTGCCACGGCGACTGCATCTACCTCATCGGCCAAGCAGAACTAACCCTCTTGGCGCTGTGCACGCATAGTCCTGGATGGATGAAATCAGAACGCGCCATGAGAAAGCGCATTCCGAAAAGCGTCGAGAGGGACACAAAGGGAGGGTCAAGATCCAGATGCGGAAAGAACTTGGCAGTTAAAAACTTCGTAGTTGAGAACTTGGAAGTAAACGCTTGGCAGTTGAGAACTTGGCAGCTAAGAACTTGGCAGTGAACAACTTACAACAAAGAACTTGGCAGTGAACAACTTGGCAGTTAAGAACTTGGGAGTAAGAACTTGGCAGTTAAGGGGGTGCAGAAGAACTTTGGTGATGACAAATTTTGAAATCAAACGCAAGAGCATCAGAAATTGCACGACAGACACACCAGACCAGTGACAAGGCACCGTGAAAAGCAGCAATCGTTGATTCTCGCACAGGGCGGCAGTAGAGGCTGCTCAAAACAGAAATTTCACGCGTCTACCTCCACACGCCTTCTTTGAATTCAACATAAAAAATCACACCGTTCTACATACTAGTCAGAACAGCCAAAACGGAAGGCGCTCAAACAAGGTCAATTATGAGTGTTAGGTGCCGCATTCTATGGTCATCAGTAGAGGACACCATGATTAGGTGCCGTGCGCNGTGTAGAAAAGGGCTTGTGACGCTGGTTCTTTTTCCCATACTTTAATCCTATACAAAGAAGAAAATAGCATTCTATGGTCATCAGTAGAGGACACCATGATTAGGTGTCGTGCGTGCTGGTGCGTTCAGGTTTGCTGCTGGAGCTGAAATATCGAAGGTCGCAGCAACCTCTGAAAACTGTCCGAAATCTGCGCCGGAACCAAGCGGCATCCAACACTTGTCACAGCCGTGCTCGCCGCCACTATACCCAATCTCCTGAACCACGGGTCGTCAGCAGTAGCTAGTGTCATCAGCTACTGCTGACGACCCGTGGTTCAGGAGACTGCGGGTTTAAAGCAGTAGCTGATGACACTAGCTACTGCTGACGACCCGTGGTTCAGGAGATTGGGTATAGTGGCGGCGAGCACGGCTGTGACAAGTGTTGGATGCCGCTTGGTTCCGGCGCAGATTTCGGACAGTTTTCAGAGGTTGCTGCGACCTTCGATATTTCAGCTCCAGCAGCAAACCTGAACGCACCAGCACGCACGACACCTAATCATGGTGTCCTCTACTGATGACCATAGAATGCTATTTTCTTCTTTGTATAGGATTAAAGTATGGGAAAAAGAACCAGCGTCACAAGCCCTTTTCTACACCCCCTCAAGAACTTGGCAGTTAACAACCTGGCAAATCAGAACCTGGCAGTTACGAACTTGGCAGTTTTAAACTTGGCAGTTATGAACTTGGTAGTTATGAACTTGGCAGCTAAGAGGTCCATGCTCAACATTGTACGATCGAAGAACTTGACTACTAGACTACCGTTGGTGAGCCCAACCCTACACACCACCAAAACTAATATGGCGGCCATTGGTAGTCCACAAGAGGAACCAAGAACTCTAGCCTCAGCCGAGACTTAAAGACTATACATGCGGCGACTATCTGAATGGTGGCAGCGCGTGACGGAGGTCGTCGCACGAGGCATTCATAAAGCCTACATTACAGCCGCACAGGCAGGTGGAGAATCGTCCCCCTTCGCAAAAAAAGTGCCGGTTGCACACGTGCTCGAATCCACAAAAACGCGTCTCTGTCTCCATGTCGAGCCAGCTAGCTTGTCTTGCGAGAATGAGTTGTTATTTGGGGGGAATAAATGCGTTTCTGTGACGGCTCCGCAGAATCATGAAACGCTCTGAGCCGCTCTCATGTCCGCGCTCACCGCCCGTGGCCGACAGAATATTTGTGTCTACTTGCAATACAGACGCTTGACGCGTTTGTTTGGTTTGGGGTCAACAAGCCCGTTTCTGTCGCGGCTCCGCAGAAATGTTCTGGGCCAGTCTCTCACCTTCGCACCCGCGGTCCAGACCCTAGCAACAGAGGTTCATGGCGACTTAGATGGTGTCAGGTCCACCTGTAGCTCGGCCGGGAGCAGAGGCACCGCTAGAGGCTTTGGCGCTTCGCTAGCTTCAACCTCGGCGGCGGCTCCACCGACAACAGCGGCAGCCGTCGGTGCAGCAGTACCACCACCAGCAGCAGCAGCAGCAGTCTTGTAGACCAGACCCTCCGTCGTTGCTGGAGGGAGCGGCGGGGGCGGGATTAGTCCGTAGGCACTCTTACTGCAACCCACAAAAAAGAAATAACTACTAGTGTACATTCTACACGTTTTAAGGCTCTTCTTGGGACCGGACAGAGTTACTTGCTAGCCTATGTGCCCAGAAAATTTACTGGAACGATTCATATATTATACCTCTTGGGGGGGAAGACCGCGTCAAGTGTTGGACTAAATAGTGCGGACAGAAGAACATACCGGGTAGAGAGAACGGAACGGTTTTAAAGGTGAAGACAACAACAGCATCTGTTCAGAACAGGGATACGTAGGTTATTGCTTAAAAGAGTGACGCTCGTGCCCCGAGGTTTGACCGGCACTACTATACCGGGCACCGGCACTAAACAGGGACCTCTGCCGTATCTCGTTTTCCTCATGGCCGCGATCCTGACCGTTACATATTGCTAGTGAACAACACAACACCAGGGAACTCCTCAAAACAAACACCACATATGTCCTAACTTGGAGAAGAGGCTTGCGGCTTGAGTTGCATCTGGAGTAATGTTGCCGAGGTGGGCCGAAGCTACTATAGCATCGTACGCGGCAACGAGGTCGCGTCACGGGCCACGCACGGCTGTCCCGACGAAACGAGCTCGGCGGGATACATACGCAAGGCCTACTTTGGGGCTGCCTCGTTTTCGGCCGCCACCGCGACTATCGCAATCGACACAAATAACGGCGAAAACCAGAGGTGATTCTCACACAACGGCATGAAGCAGCTGAACCGGAAGCATGGCCAGGAGACAATTCCAAGCTCATCGAAAGAAAGAGCCGTTGTCGAGACTCGAGCGCGGTGTTGCGTCTTGAACCACGCCCGACATCTCTTGCTTCTTTTTTTTTATTACCGCCTTGGGACACTGCAGGTGATGCACAATACAGTCTTGTGCGAGCGAGCACGATGTAGGATCGCTAGAGCTCGTTGGGTAAAATCGAGGAAACTGTGTCCCAGAGTTGCTGGACATTGAGAGAAAACACTGGAGGCTTTGCACGCGCTGTGAACAAGAGGCCAACTGACCACGGACGCCTTGCCCACTTCCAGAATACCACACATTCGCGCGCAGAACTCACTTCTAGAAAGCGCCGTATGCGGCATAGATTTTGAGACATGTTGGCGACATGAGATGGTCCCAAGTTGCACTCACGTTTCGGCGGTATCATGGATGCTTGTGGGAGGACAGGCACTAGCAGTCGGGGCTGCTGCTCCTGCTGTTGCTGCTGCTGCTGCTGCTGCTGCTGCTGCTGCTGCTGCTG
Organism: Ectocarpus sp. CCAP 1310/34; assembly: GCA_902602495.3. Taxonomy (NCBI): domain Eukaryota; class Phaeophyceae; order Ectocarpales; family Ectocarpaceae; genus Ectocarpus; species Ectocarpus sp. CCAP 1310/34. The sequence goes on along the minus strand of CACKRE030001815.1, from coordinate 131,701 downwards.
CCGACAAAGACTGTGCAATTGTTGTAGTTGTTGTTGTTGCTGCTGATGTTGTTGCTGCAGGTGATGCCTCCACTGCTGAAACACAAGCTGCCGCCCCTGCTGTTGTTGAACGTGCTGCGGAGGACGCTGCTGCGGATGCTGCTGCGGATGCCGGTGCTGCTGTTGAAAACGATCGTGCTGCTGTTGAAAACGATCTTGCTGCTGTTGAAAACGATCTTGCTGCTGTTGACAGCGATCTTGCTGATGATGATGATGCTGCTGCTGCTGTGGATGTTGCTGCTGCAGAAGCTGCTGATGCTCCTGGTGGTGGTGCCGGTGGTGGTACTGCTGATGCTCCTGCTCGTGCTGATGGTTTCCGGACTGCTTCAAGCCGACATGCCCACACCACCTGTCCCACGTCGCCACAAAAACACCGTAGCTGGGGGTCGGGGTCCAACGCCTCAAGTTCTTGGGTTGCTCCGCCACGCCGTCCTGGCGCTGCCTCTCCCAATCACGGGCGAAGAGGTCGTAAATGGCCTGAAAAAAAAAAACGTTACAAAAACGCGGTAAGGCGGGGTTTCCAGCGGGCTTGTTTCGTGAAGAAGACAGTTCGGGAACATTCATTCCGTGCGCGGAACTCCACAGGGCTCCGCAATAAAAAAAAAAAGCCATCGCGAAGTAAAGCGAGAAAAGAAAAGCCAAAATACATTATAGCCTGAACCGGCAGGAGAAGCCGAACTACCCAGGGAAGATGTTCCGGCATACAGTAGAGGTCCCTGTTCAGTGCCGGTTGAATAGTGCAGGTGTTTTCGGCTCGCACACACTGGAATACCAAGTCTTTCTGTACTTCGAATAGCGCCGGTGTCCGGTTTAGTGCTGGTGAAATTTCGGCGCACATCCCGGCACTAAATAGGGACCTCTACTGTACAAGGGATTCCTTCGGAGTAGGCCGGTGAGAGCACAGCAGTGTCGTCAAGGGGCGATGCAAGACGTCAAGAAAAGAAGGCAGAAGGAAGACCAGCCCGCAGCTGGTAAGAAGAACTAGCGCTCTCCTTTCCTGCATCGGCATCAGCGGGGAAGAAGAAGATTCTCAAAAAAAATACTAAGAATGGGATTTGCAGTTCGTCGTCGATTTCTGTTTGGCCAACAAAACCGTAAGAGGTCGAAAACAAAATTGAGCTGCCTCCATCCCAGGGATGACGGTTCAATCGGAAAAGAGGCATCCCTCCACCTTCGTCGAATGGTACGACATCCCTATGTACCTGGTTGCTTTCCAGAAAAAGGGACTGTGGCACGCAGAACATTATGTATTGTTGAAAAGCCTTGGTCGAAGTAAAAAGAGAACGGGATCCATGGTTCGTCGCCGAGTTTTGATTGGTCAAAAAACCTAAGGTCGAAGAAAAAATGTGCAGCCTCCATCCGCGCGATGACGGTCCACCGGGACAAACCTCGCACCTTTCTCGAAGGGTATGACATCTCTACCCGGTTGCTTTCCCCTAGCGGCTGCCAGTGGCTCGCCAGGTCCGTGATGAACGCTTGGATGACCTTGGATGACTCGCACGGCAACCTGACCAAAAAACATGTTGAGAAAAACAGAAAAAAAATAGGGCGACGTCATCATCATCAACCGGGAGAAAAAAGCGGGGTAAAGACGAATATACATACATGTGTGTAAACACTAACCACAACAACGACAACAAAAGCACCAGCAGCACCAGCACCAGCACCAGCACCAGCAGAACGAGACGCTAGCGTAGCATTGACTGTGATACTTCCTAGTTCGTACGACATGAGGCGCTTGATGACCAACATAATAACCCTTACCCATACTACAACAAAAAGCCCATACTACACTAAATTATTAAGCCTTACTGGTGGTTGGAGTAGTCGGCCCCGATGCCGCCCCATGGTTCGGCCGTCCTGCTGTAACATCGCTCCGTCGCCGTACTGTACCGCCAGCCGTCCGGCACTGGTTCCCTGTCCAAAGAGCGGGTGGATGTGATGCCGCTACCGAATCGTAAGAGCGGGTAGATACGATGGCGCCTTCTTGAGTCGCTGCTATTAGCTGCGATGTGCGCTTTCCGCCGTCGCCACTCCCGAAAGAGAGTCGCGCCGTTACGCAGAAACCCGGCCAACTCCCTTTCAATGCCTTCGTTTCAAGGTAGGCGGTATACCACGGAGCTTGGTATTGTTGTCTGCCGTGCCCCCCTCCCACACGAGGAGCTACACACGGCGCCATCACATCGAGGGCTTGACATTGACAACAATCAACGCTCAAGACTTTCAGAGGCCTCAGAAGCAGAGACAGCAGACCCCTCGTGGTGTCTGGCTAAGTTAAGGAGGACTCCCCCACACCGGAAAGCTACAGAAGCCAAATCCTCACGCTGTGGGGATTTAATCATGTACCATTTTGTTGTGAAAATAAGGACCAATGAGGTGCTCGCGCTTGTATCCGAAAGGTTCGAATGGTGCATATATCTTAAAGCAGAGTGGTATTTCACTCACGCCTCTTCGGTCTGGAGGGAGCGCCAGATTCCACCCGGGAAAACTAGAATAGATCATTCGTGTCTTATCCCTCCACGGAGAGTCAAACAGTACTGTACCTCGAACCTGGCGAAGGTGACGGCGCCAGCCTAGCGGATATATTAGCGATCGATGATGCCCTTGGTGCTCGTGAGTAAGACCTGCTGAAGCCATGCATCCACACACTGCTTATCAGCTAGCAGGAACAGAAACACCAGCAGAACAACAACTTCTTCGAAGGACGAGAGCAACGTAACTTTAGCAATTATCAAAACAAGTGGACACACCCCAACCTGTGCAGCCCACGAATATTCAGTCTCTTTTCACGAATAGTCGATAGACGATCTCCTAGCGGGGGGAGAATCCTTACTTGCACCAATAAACTAAAAAAAAAAAACGCCCAATCTGCTTCCGCGGAAATCGATTCGCATGGCACAGCATACTAAAAAGTTAAGCTGTAAAGGATCTGCCAAGCGTTCACCTTCTAGACAACAACCAACAACTGAAAAACGGCTACAAAAAAACACGCACGGGTCGTCCGGGAAACCAAGGGTGGTGGCACGACGAGATGAGAGCACACAACGCCGCCGCCGCAAAAAAAAAACTTCAAACATGAAACGGGAAAAAAACACGGGCTGGTCGTAAGTAAGGGTGGCACAAACTGAGAGAGCACAAAACGGGGCCGCAAGGGGGATGGCCAACTCACCGCCTCTTGGTCCCTTGGAGGAACTCCTGTACGGCCGACTCTACCACACCCGCCGGAATCCCGGTGACGGCGCTGAAGAACAGGGGGCACACCGGCAGGGAACTCCGCCCCCCGGTGATGTAGAACAGACCGCCGTCCCTCGAGAAGCAGCCCTTGAGGTAGGCCTTCCTCAGCGCTGCGCAAACCGTGATGCCGCCTCCGTCATCCCCGCCCCCCGACCCCCCGCCGCCGCCGCCGTCGCCATCAGGAAGAGGGGGCCCGCGGATGGAAGAAACGCCGATGGGGACCCCGCTTCGGGCCTGCGCAAGCTTCTCGAGCGGCCACTTCTTGCTACACCGCCGTAGGCAGCAAGTCCTCACGGGCCGGACCCCTTGCCGAGCGGCCTGCTCGCGCCCGTGCAGGAACCCCGCCGCTATCGCCGCCGCCGCCGCCGCTCCCGACCGGCCGGTGCCGTTCTTCGACGAAAGAGCTTGGTCTACGGCCAGGGTTCCGCCGGCCGCATGCCCCGGCGGCGGCAGCGGTGACCTTGACTGCGCCTTCGACGCGCCGTCGTCGTCGTTGTCGTACATGTAGTATGGCCAATTTTGAGAATCGTCTGCGAGGTCCTCTAAGGCCACCATCCCTTCCTCCTCCCTTGACGTACTACTTCTCTGCTGCTGTACTGCTGCCGCCCCCGCCGCCGCCGCCGCTGACACCGCCGCGCTGTTGTGAAAACCAAGATGCTTTGCGGCGACAGCGGCGGCGGCGGCGGGGGCGCTCTTAGGTCTAACATATTCGATGGACGGTAGTCTAGATGCTGGGCGTGAGCGGTGGAGGAAAAGCGGTGGCTCGTCCACTACCGCTACACCCCAACAAAGGAGCCTGAACTACTGTAGAGCGATACAAATGAGGGCGGAGAGGGGGCGATGATACCCGCAACACACGAAGACCTTACCGTTGGCTCAGCGGGGCTCGCTAACGGCGACGACGAGGCATTCTCCGGCGGCGGCGGCGGCGGCACCCGTGGCGCAAAGAATGGCATGGCAACCGAAGGGATGCTTCTGTCCAAAGGTGGAGGTGGCAGTGGTACACGGAGGCTTTGGTCTTGTCGTGCCGTGCCATGAGCGCCCAGAAGCTGCCATCACATCAAGACGACGATAACCAACCGTGCAAATTGAAGCGCAACGCAAAAACGAGAGGGCGTGGACCCGGGCTCAACGTTGTGTGTGTGAGAGAGAGAGAGAGAGAGAGAGAGAGAGAGAGAGAGAGAGAGAGAGAGAGAGAGAGAG
>CACKRE030001809.1:0-12240 GCA_902602495.3 Ectocarpus sp. CCAP 1310/34 | reverse complement strand
CATGAGTTCTGCGCCTCGTACGTCAATCACACTCTCTCTCTCTCTCCCTGCCCCCCCGCCCCCTCATCTCTTACTCCCGCCCTCTCTCTATTCTCACTTGCGTAGTAGTCGTTCCGTTGGAGGATCGGTTCCAGCAACCCAGCCAGTTTGTTGAACACCGGTTCCTCCATGCGATACATCCTCCGGAAGAGCTTCCGCTTCTTGAGGTCAGCAGCGTGATCCTCCCAAACCAGGCGCCGTGGCTCGTGGATAGCCGCACGCGTCTTGTTAGCGCTAGCGTGCACAGCTACAGAGGTGACCACTGCCGCCGCGCTCAGCACCAGAATCACCGCAGCAGCAGCTGCTTTCATCTGCCGCACCAGCTCTTGGCGACCGGATGCACGCCTGAATCGTTGGCTCGGTGGGCCAGCACACGACGAACCAAGAGGCGCGCCGCGTTTCCTGCGGTCCGCCATGGCCCTGCCGCTATCCAAGTACCCTCCGCCGCTGCTTCTCCCTTGTAGTTGGCCCTGTAGGTCCTTTAGCTGCTGGGTGTGTTGTGATGCTCCAATATATTTGGAAAATTTGGAAGCTACTGAGTACAAATTTTGGCGCCCAGGTTCGTTCCAAATTTTTTTAATATATTTGGACAAACGCCTCTGTACAAGTTCCAAAATTTCGGAAAATTTGTACTTTGGAACAAAAATTTGGAATGTATAAAACGGCCCTTACCCCGGTTCTTGCCTTGTTACCCATAGAGTTGTCTTCTTGTCCCGGAGCGGTGTGGCCCTCCATCTCTGGACTCTCTCTTTTCCTCTCTCTGGGGCATACCTCCGGTCGCCCCGGTGGTCTAGTGGTATCCTCGTAATCCGCTAATCGCAGAAGCCGTGAGTTCGGATTCTCATGGGGTGAAACATTTACGAAATGTGCGGGTGAAAGCGAAATAGACTATAGCTGACAAGCTCTAGTGAGTACCAACATCGACGTAGCACCGTTGAGGAGGGAAAGGGACGGCTGGACCCTTCTCACGATAAAAATAAAATTCAGCACGCAGCGCAGGAGGGAGGTGTCGGATGAAAATAAATAATAAGAAGAAAAAAGCCTTTATTTACCCCCTCCTGTGTGACCCTGGATGGTTGTAGTTGTAAGAAAAAATACACTGAAAAGTGTAGTAAACTAGACTAATCTGCTTACGCTGAAAAGTGTAGTACACGTACGTCTCATCACGAAAAATGGTGGGACTGTCGCCATAATAAATAGGACGAAACCACACATACCCCCACTGCGTGCGGTCATTCCGCCACCCTCACCGTGCTCTCTGCCTCTGCATAGCCCCGGTGTCCAAGCCGGAGCGTCAGGATCCAGTCTCATTTTGCAGCTGCCAAAGCTGGCGGCACACGAGCTACCCCGATCTCACGACAGCAGTAACTCCCAACCGCCAAACTCAGGATGCCCGTCTCAACAGTGCTAGGGACCGAATATCCGTCTTTGCTGGGTGGTCTTTCGAGGTCTAGATCCACTTGCGGAACCTCGGCCTACCCCAGGGACGGGGGGGGCAGGCCATGACATGTAGACTGTAACTACTGGCACATTGCGAATTGGACATTTGAAGCCTTGGTGACAACACTTCACGTCCTCTTCTTACGCACCATTCGTCACACTACGGGCAGCTCTACAAGAGGCGCGTGCTAGCATTTCTTGATAGCAGAGTGACTGCATGCGGTGCGGCATGACATGGACGGTGATGATGATCAATGATGATGCTAATCTATCTTCGACTCTTTTTTTCGAGGTGGATTCGTTGGGTCATGTTTTAGGAGAAAATTACAATGGGATTTTTTTTTTTTTTTCTCCCATCATTGGACTCTGTCGTCTGCCCCTCTGGCCCCTATCCTCCACTTCTACTAGCTAGACGACCCAACCGGGGTCACAAAGGAGGGGGGGGTTGGACCCCCTCCTGCGGTTCATGCCTGAGGTATTTTTATCGCGAGAAGGGTACAGCAATCCCTTCCCTCGCGACTTACGAAGTCGATTATTTGGTTTACTAACAAACGAGCTTTGCAGCGCGTCGCTTTCATCCTACATGTAGACCAGGATTTATTTAGTGAGAAAAAAACTCTCTCTGCCGGGACTCGAACCCATGACCTGGCCCTTAGCAGGCCGCGAGGCTACCCACTAGACCACCGGGGCGATGATTGTGCGCGCGGGACTGTCATCCGTCTTCATCAACGGAGCCGTACGCTGCGTATCTTAGCCGCCGCGCCCCGGCCGTAGAAGCGGGAGAAGGGAGATAGACACGAAACACAAGGGACACGACCACACGCGCCACCCGCCACGTACCACGCACCACGCACCGTAAGTGCCGTGTCATGTCGATATTTAGCACTGGGTGCCACAGCTTGCCTTCCCGCCGACGGGAATCGATGTTTTGATGCGGTTCGGATTGGCGGGAAGAGCATGTGGAGGTCCACCCCAACAAGCAAAACTGCTTTGACCCAGCCGGCCGCTAGAGGGTAAAGTGGACCTCAACAGGACAGCAGGTCAAGCGACATACTCGGGAGTAATCGGGCGCAACCTTTCCTCGGCATCGCAATCTCAGGTGTAAACTGCCTCGTATAGGTGAAGGCGCATCCCACCCGCACGCACGAAATTCAGCAGCAGCCTACTGTGTGCATGTAGTCTAATACGGTGGCACATAATTAATAGGAGCAATTGAAAAGATAATGCGTTTCGGAGTGTAACTTTGGCAATACGATTCGCAGCACAGCAGACGATAGCGCAAATTGACTACAGGGAAAAGGCGGTCACGATGAAAAAAAAACATAAAAAAAAAAAAATCAAATTGCTTGAGTTATTGCTTGTCGTGTACCTGAGCAGAGATTCAAAATCGGAAAAAATGCCCAGCAACATGCGGCCAACATTGGTATCCCCACTTCTCGGCCTGCAACTCAACATTTTTAAGCGCCTGTCGGCATACAGTAGCGCAAAACGCTTCCATGACGAAGGCGGTCAATACGCAAGAAGATAGAACATGAATGCAGTTGACGTGTGGCAAGCTGCATCCGGGGTAAGACTTGTCGACAATTGAATATTTTTGATTTTTTTTTTCAACAACTGCAGCAGCTGGAAGCAGGGACGCAACCCCCCGCGCACAGCAAACACACATGTGTGCTGTTGGAACATGGTACACCCAGTGCATGGGTGTAGCAATTGATCACAAGGCTGAAAAAAATCTCATCATGGTTCAACCTCGTCGCTGCCATCACCCCATTCTGCGCTTTCCTGCTGGATCTGCTCCCCTACCCCTTCCTCGACATCACCCACGGGCGACACATCATCTGTATCGTACCCGTCCGGCTTTTCGAGGCTGCCTATCGTACCAGAAAGCACTCCATCACGGTCCTTGACCCACTTATTCATATCTCCAATGGCGTGGTCAACCAGCTTCGAACAATCGGCTGCCTTCCACCCCCCCTCCTGGCCTGGCCATTCCTTGTCCCCGTACCAACCTTTACGAATCTGCACCCACACCTCCCGCATCTTTCGCTTCAACTCAAAGTTAAGGCTGACGTACTGCTTACCATGCTGCCAAAAAAGCTCGATCGGTTGAAAGGACGGCATGTAGGGCGGCGTCCAAATCAACGCCCACCCCTTTTTCCTCATGAACGTCACCACCCGTTCCTCGAGCCTTTCAGGGTGATTGAGGTGGATGTACTCCCGAGTGGCCGTTGCTACCTCCGCTCTGCTTACACCGCCCTCCCTGTTCCCTGCAGGGAATGAAGAACCAGGCTCTGTCGGTACCTCGAAGTTGTACTCAACAACGCCCTGTTCGCCCTCCTTACGCCTAACCCTCATCGACTTGGCCCCAAACATACGCAACAGATCGACGTTGTGCTTCTTGGTGTTGGTTTCCGGCGCTTTGACTTCCGCCTCAAATCCATGGTGGTATGAGGCGTTGTCAAGAACAAGAATCATCCGTTTGCCTTTGAACTCCGGGATCGCGTTGTACGCAGGGCTAAGGCGGTGTTCAAGCCACTCCATGAACATCGAGTCGGTCATTGCTGCGTGGTAATCGCCCTTTGCCAACTTAGCCTGCCACAGAAACTCTGCTGTCTCCTCATCTTCCATTTCCTTCTTGCCGCTACCCGTTTCCTTGAACCAGCCCTCTTCGATCGGTAACCCATCACAAAGCTTAGCCAACGGCCCCCACTTCGTGATTGCATGCACCATGATCATGCGCAAGCCCTTCCCCGTTGTGCGACCAATCCCATCCTGCACAACTCCATCCTCGTCCGAAGGAAAAAAAAAATAGGGGGAACCATGAGCCTGGTGGACAAAACTCTCATCCATGTACACGATCACTGCTAACCCAGCATCCTCTGCCCTCTTTGCCATGACCATCTCAACAAGAAACCGACGAATGCGAGCAAGTCTTTCGGCGTTTAACGGTGGCGTTTTGATCCTGCCTCTACGACGCTTGTAGCCGAGCCTACTCAGCAGCCCTCCTGCCGAACGGTTGGACGGCTGCTCCATGTTGCAAGTCCTGTGCATCCATTCTGCCACCGTGCGGCGAAAGACTTGACGACCGGCCTTGTGCTCGTCATTGATGAACTCGCGAAGTTGATCTTCTTGTACTTCGGTGAGGCGGCGTCGCCCATCATCCTTCTTTGCCGTCTTGCCTCTCCCCACGGCGGTGGTCTCGTACAACTGGCGGTGATCCCACCAGTGGTTGTTGATGCGTCTGACCTTGTCGTGGCCGATCTTGAAAGTGCGCGCAACCTGCCAGCATAGGGAGGTCCAGAGAAGAGAAAATATTGCAACATCGTTTATGAATAAGGTCGGTTCACTTGGGCATTGCACAGAGAGACATCGCACATGCAAGCCTACTCAGGTGCTGTAAAGTACTGCTGTGAAGAACTGCAGTACAACAGTACAATGTATTCCTGCTGAATATTTGTGTGACGTAGACAGGTGAGTCAACCGTGTAACGAACGGCAAAGGCTCGCGCCCGACATAAATGCAACGAAAACACACACACCACACATGAACATACTGCTGTTGGCAGCAAAAATAGGGTGTACAGCACATATTCCGGAGTATAGATTCAAAAACCAACCGTTACCCCTCTTTGATCAAGATGAATATTTACAAAAGACATCGGCCTGCTGCTGTGCCACATCATCCGACCTTCACTGCTGTGTACTGACCTGCAACACCGCCTCGTTCTCAGAGCAACCTTCCTTGCGGAGGTCGAAGAGTAGCATGAGGACCATCCTTGACTGCAACTGGGTCCAGACCTCGCCCTTCTTCGGCTTCACTTCGTGCACAGATGTGTCCATGTAGTCCAGGCCCTGAGCAACCTTCTTCGCCGCAGCAGCAGCAGCTGCTGCTTGGACGCGCTCAACCTCCTGCTGCTCACGCTTTTCCCGCTGTGCAGCGGCGCGCGCCATTTCTTGCTCCTTCTAGGCGAACGCAGCCTCCTTCGCTCTGAGCGCTTGCTCCCTCTGCGCCATCTCTGCTCTGTCCGCCGCGAGCGCTGCACGTTGCTGCTCGAGCTCAGCTTGGGGTCTCTCCTGGGCCAACGCACCTCTCGCTGCTGCTGTCTTGGCTCTCTTGTCCGACTTGGAAGGGCGTCCGACTACACCACCAGTTGGCTGCCTCCTGCCCTTCGGCTTCGCCATCGGCCGATAGCTGAGAGGCCCCTCTTTGAGCGTGCAGTACTCGACAACGGCTGCGTTGTGACCAACGCTGGTCTGATGTGCGCGTGAGCGAAATCATAGGGTTTCCAAAAAGTTCTACATGCATGGCTAATTCGCATCCGTTCTGTTTTTTTTTTCAGGCCCTTCACAAAAAAGTAGTGAAAAAGTACCCTATATTCGCCGGCAACTGCTGTACCTAATGGTTGTCTGATGAGAGCAAGACCCGGCTCATTTGAAAGCTGTGGTTTCCGTGTTTCATTTGATGTGTAGTGGGTCTGCTTACCGCGCTGTAGATTGCGTATAAAGCCTCTGGGCAGTAGTCCTTGTTTCCAGCTGCCCAAGAATATTTTTTAACACTGCTTGAGAGAAAAAAATACTCTCGCCAAAAAAAGCAAAAAATTGCTCTCACTACAGAACCGGCCCGCACTTAAGAATATGGACGTTAAGAATTTGAGCCTCAATAAATCCAATTTTTAAGAAATTGCCCGTAAGAACACGTGCTCAGATCGGACCTGCTGTTAAGCATAAGAACGTCCAGTGAGGTGTACGACTGGTGCTACAGATGCGAACATACTACATGACGCGGCGGTGGCGAGAGAAGAACATACACATATGGAGGAGGAGGGGGGGGGGGGGCGTTCCCAGGTTTGGTAGTTGGTACCTACCTAGACTATCCCTTTTTAGATTTTTTTTTGAGGTGGGGGTCTGCTGTACATACACGTCGTGCCCCTGTGCCAGCGATTTTTTTTTATTTACCACGCAACGTGGTGCAGCGTGCCACGAGTCGCCTGCCGTGCAGGGGGATCATGTCCCTGTCGAACCCCTTATCCCATGGGTTGTTGAAGGACCTTGGCAAACTCTCGGAGGTGAAACAACGAGGACTGATTCTTGACCGTCACTTCGAGACGATAAAGGCACATGTGAAGGCGGGCAACTCCGTTGCGAAGGAGCGATGGGACGCAATCGAGAACGCATGGGGGCTGAAGCAGACGGGTGTCTTCAACGAAGAAGAGTGGATCACGCAGAGTGATGGAGAGGCCCAGGGTATTACCAGCAGCACCCGTCCGTCGTTTTTAACGCCACAAGATGCGGGCGGCGCGCGAGGTGCACCGTCTTCGCACCCACCGCCTGCTACTGCTGCGGCTGCCGGGAAGAGAAAGGTCGCAGATCGGGGGAAGCAAGCCAGGGATCGAGCTGCCCAAGGTGTTCTAGGTGGCAACATCATCAACGCGTTCGCTCGTGGCAGCGGAAAACCGGTGAGTTCAGTCATCTGACGAACTCTGTTGCTGTGATGATGTACATATATACAGCAGTCGTACGGCGGTCCAGCAGCTGTATGTAGTGTAAATACAGCAGGAGTGCTACTGCTGCTGCTGTTGTTTAAAAAAAAACGCGGTGGTGATGAAATGAAAAAGACGAGAGAAAAACTACTCTGTCACAGGTTGGTGTAAACGACTGACTTTCAGCATGGCGTACATGTATGTGTACAACTTTTTCAAACATTCTCCGTTTGCCTCAAGTTCTTGAGGAAGGCAAGGACGGTACAGTAGACACAATGGCGAAAAAGAACGCGTACACGAGCGCCGTCCCAACCGTATTTTGTAATTTTTTTTTTGCTGCACCGTGATACAAACACACGAGAGACGGTCATGTAATCATCCCTTGCCCCATCTGCATAGATAGATATATTTTGCCATCGACATCCACGCAATTTCAGGTCCACAGCTCGTTGAATCACCTGCACCTCAATTCCGCCCTTCTCCTACCGCGCCGTGCAGATTGAGCGGACTCGCGGTGGTGTCACAGAGCATGTGTCCGGTATCAACTTCCCACCTCCGGCCCCGGAGCGGCGCATACCGTGCCCTCACTGTCCCATGACCTTCGTGAACGAGCAAGGACTTGGGATCCACGTGAAAACACAGCACAGCAATGCAAACATGTCCAACGGCTTGCGGCTGCAGCGGCTAGGGAAGACTCCCAAAGGGTATGTTCAGCCGTGGGGAGAAGCCGGGCCTGGACGTTGTTGGCACGTGAAGGTCGATGGTGCGACGGGGGCGGCTTCGTTCGTCCTCCAACGGAAGCGCTTCCGCGATCTCGACTTGGAAAGCGACGGCTTTACGGACCGCAAAGTCAAGGAGACTCGTGGAGCTGTGAAGCGCAAGCGATACGATTTCAGGTTCAAAGCCCATGTTGTGACCCAGCTGCGCCTCCTCCAGGAAGACGCCGCAGACCTCTTCAAGGAGGAGCAGCTCACGCCTCTCCAGTACTTAGAGGACCGTCTCAAGGTTAACTACAGCCTGATCGTGAAGTGGGCTCAGGACGAGGCCAATATAGTCCAATCGGCAGCAGATGACGTGAAGAAGACCCTCCTTGCCAAACAGCAGCCAAAGCGGTGGTTTCCTGAGGAAGAGAAGAAGCTGTACAATATGTTCTTGGCGCGGCGGAGGAGGAAGCTGAAGGTGTCGACCCTGTGGCTGACGGTCACGTTCCGGAAGCTCGTGCAAGAGAATCACCCTGAGGACCAACGGGCGGCGGCGTTCAGCGCGTCCTTCAGGTGGGCACGAAAATGGGCAAAGAGGCATAAGCTGTCCAAACGGCGCAGGAGCAACCTCAAGAACAAGTCTGTTGAAGAGCGCCTACCAAAGATCCAGCGCTTCCACCGGCGGTTTCGCAAGCTCCTGCAAGAGCCGGTACGGTACAGGGCACCCGAGGCATCGGACGTGTCGGCGATGTCGACGGTCGCGGAGGGAGAGTCCAGAGATCCCAAGTACGGTCAGTTCCAGCTCTGGGAGCGTTGGAATGTGGATCAAGTGCCTTTGCCATTCGTGAACGGGCTGATCAGCACGTGGGAGAAGACAGGCGCGTTGCGTGTAGCCATCTCGCAGCCCTTTGCTGGCCTAGAGAAAAGGCAGTGCACCATGCAAGTCATCTTTGGTCCGGGTGAGAAGACTATGCGGATTTCGGTGATTTTCCGAGGCCAGGGGAAGCGGATTTCGCCGGTGGAGAAAGCCGCGTACCACAAGGACGTGGACGTGTTTTTCCAGGAGAATGCGTGGGCGGACCAAAAGTTCTGCATGGAGTGGGCCAAGAGGTCGTACCGCGAAGGCCTGATCCGCGGGCGGGGTGAGCTCCCCAAGGCGAGGTCCATTCTGATAATGGACAACTTGCACGCGCAGACCACGGACGAGTTCAAGGGGTATCTTGCGAAGCAGTGCAACACTATCGCCTGGCTTGGCCCTGCGGAGTGCACGGACGAGGTGCAGCCAGTTGATGCAGGAGCCGGACGATTTCTCAAGGTGGAAGTTGGTAACGAGATGGACAAGTGGCTCGATCAGTCGGACAACATCGAGAGGTGGGAAACCGCGTCGCTGACAGCATCTGACCGGCGCGTACTGATCACTCAATGGACGGGAGCGGCCATGGCAAAACTCAACAGCAATCAGGGGTACCGACACCGCCTTTTCGAAAAGTGCGGGATGGCGATGACCGTGGACGGCTCAGGCGATGATCGAATCACCTTGGAGGGTTTGGACCAGCCGTACACCTTCGCAAACGATGAAGACTCCAGCGAGAACGAAGGAGGTTCGGAGGACGGCAGCGATGGGCCCGAGGGGCGGGAGGAGGAGGGCGCCGGAAGGCGCGAGCCGGTCGTCGGGGATGAGCGCAACGGTGCCAACAGCGGGGAGGGCATGGAGGGCGCTGGATACAGCGATGAAGACGACGACAGTAAGTTTGATTGGCAGTACATAGACTACGGTTAGTTCATTGTCCTTTTTGTTCATCTTTTCTTGTGCTGTTAGGGATATTGCTGATATTCTGTGTCCGCGTCACGTCAACGAACAAATGGTGTATTCACTTCAGTTGAGTAACGGCGATGACACCCGTACGTTCCTTCTCGTGTTTCACGGTACCCTTCGTCGCAGACATGTCTCAATCCCAGACCGACGAGCTAGCTCTTTTGGACGAGGACGACAGCATGGACCCAGACGACCCGGAGGACGAGACGCAGGGAATGGAGATCCCGGCGGGCTTTCGCCTTCAAGAATCTACCCCCGCTGCTCTTGACAGATTGCTTTTGCAACGTGGAGTGTTTGTTCGGCTGGGCATGGGGTGGTTCGGTGGGTTGATCATTCAGCAATCTCCGCAGCGCCACCTGTACGACTACTGTGTGCAGCTGGAAGTAGACCACAGTACGCGCAATATGAAGCTGCCCTTAGACAAGTACAGCGGAGATCCGGACGCGGCGGTAGGCTCATGGGTTTTGCTTGAGAGCGTCAGTAGGGCGGAAAGGGTACGCACCTCCAACGTCACTCTTGTGGACCAAGACGGTTGACAGTTGCCCCATGGGGGGGTGTTTGCGGGTATGAAACTCTGCGTCGAGTGCAGTTGAGTAGTGCACCAATTGAGCAATCGATGATGAAATAAGAACAAGAACACCGTTTCTGGAGACAACTGGACGACGAAATAAAAACCTGTCAAATAAGAACTTGTGCTCGGCTTGGGGCAGCCAACAAGAAGCGAGCCTCGCTCCAAATAAGAGGTTCTCAAGTGCGGGCCGGTTCTGTAATTATGTGCCACCGTAAGAGTCTAGAAGACAACCCGCATGGCAGCAGAACAGCAGTTAGTCTCTGTTGGTGCGTGCAGCATACGTCACGCTCGCATGCTTGCACGCCCAAAAAACAAAGCATGAAAAAAGAAAGTAAAAGAAGAAGCGAGAACAAGAGAGCCAGGCGCGACAGGGCTAAGAGAGCATAGAAAAACCACCGTCGTCGCCGCTGGCTCCTAACCGCTGGAAGCTCTCACGTAGCACTGCATATACATGCAGCAAACATTAGGTAGGGCCCAAGTCCATTGCTTGACATAATGAGGCAGCGTCCATCGCTTCACATGCAGCAGCCGGGTGCATGGGTAGCCTCTTACTCAGCAAGAAGCAAAACGACTGCGGTTTGACGTTCGATGTTGTTGGGACCCAACCGGCGAAAGGCGAGAGAGAGGTAGACTACAAGATCGGAGAGAAGACAAGGCATCAACTCCCGAAAAGACACTCACTCTCGTCCCTCTGGTCCACCGCAGGCTGTCAGACATGATATGTATGCAACGGCGATATCTGATGTGGGCTCAGCAACAACAAACAACAAACAACAAACAAATATAGTCGTCGTTTGCGAACTGTGGACGTTAGATATCTTGTGGTAGGAAGTGAGAGCAAAAACGAACATGACTACTGCATGTTGATCGATAATTCGGGTGGCTCAGTTGTGTGTGATGGGAGTTTAGAGCGGGTGGCCCACATGACGGGGCGTGGATGGGTAAAAACGTGTTGTATCCGTGTTGTTGTTCATCGGGGGCGTGCTTGAGCTCGTCATTCCATCACGGCATCAAGTCACGCATAACGCTCAAACACCCAAAATGAATCTCCATGAATGTCCACCAATCTACCACACTCCCAAGGAAAACATAAAGAAACTTCTTGTTCCTCCGTAGTTCGTCACTGCAATATCCGCATATACGCAATATACCACGCGCATGCTATGCTACGAGTATATCGAATACATGTAGCACCACGGACGAACTATTATCTCAATACGCTTGCCGTCCGCGCAAGATGCGCACCGCTGCACGAACGAGTAGGCTGTTGGTATTCATACCCCGCTACGTAAATAAGACTGTGCTGCCATCTACCTTATCGCTCAAATTACGACGATGAAGCAGACTCAAGGTAAGGCAGCAACATGCTTACCGATGCATACCACCCATGCATGCAAAAAAACTACACTAGAGCTAAGGCGGACCTCGTCTGTTGTTTTCTGTCTCTTCAACTGTGCTGCCGTTGCTCTCCATGGATAACGAGGTGACGCGAGCAACGCATGCAGCCCAAAACGACAGACAACAACCTTACGACCTTTCTTTGCAGCACATTCCGAGCATATACTGCAGCAACCGCATGTAAGTGTACAGCAGCAGCCGCATGTTTGTGTACAACGGTCACTGAGGAATAAAATCACAAACGCAAAAAAAAAGAGGTTGTGGCGTATTGCACGCAAGACCCTCTTTCGCTGTTCAACCGGCCATTCCCATTTCGAGACAAGGTACAGCGAAGGCCGACTCTTGCCGGCCACAGGAGGCGGAAGCTGCTCAACCTCGGGGACGGGTCATGACTTGCGATTCCCCACCGAACGGATATCGAACAATAAGACTGCAGCTTCAGAATTGCTTGCGGGGCCCACTAGTGAACACCCTTCCCAACAAAAGGACCGCCTACGCTGGATTTTAGACTACTGCAACTAAATTTCTACTAGACCCCGAANCCCCGAATGGGGGGAGTTTTTTCCGCGCGCACCATCACAACAGCATAACCCGTGCTGCGGAAAGTACCTGCAGTAGGCTGGGTCGTGCGCCCCCCGTGAATATGTGTTGCTTTTGTTTTGGTACACACCCGAAATGTTGTTGATGCGATGTTGTTGATGCGAATCGTTGTTGTCAGCACAATAAATGAAGAAGTAGAAATATTGCCCCGCCACTCAGAACACAGCAGCAGCAGAAAATGAAGAAGTAGAAAAAA
>CACKRE030001806.1:332-14260 GCA_902602495.3 Ectocarpus sp. CCAP 1310/34 | reverse complement strand
ATTAGCCCTCATGGCGAACAGGTCCTAGAGAAAGCACCTGCCAGTCTAGGGCTGTTCGACATCAACAGCAACCACCGCCCATCCAGAAGAAAAATTCATGTTGAGTCAAGAAGTTAAAACAAAGACCGAATGCACAACAATAAATGGTTTTGCCCCCNTGCCAGTCTAGGGCTGTTCGACATCAACAGCAACCACCGCCCATCCAGAAGAAAAATTCATGTTGAGTCAAGAAGTTAAAACAAAGACCGAATGCACAACAATAAATGGTTTTGCCCCCCTCTTCATTTTCTCTAGCCCCTCATACTCCGCCTAAGCTACGTAACGTTTTGTGCAATTGGAGGCCTTGTACTCTTAAAAAACCATCGAGACACAAATCCATGTATGCTCACACGGGTATCTCGAAACACAACAAAAACCCGACAAGTATTTTCCTCGTGGTGCTACCAAATCCTACGACGTGCTGCCTAGACCAACTCAGCAAAATTATACACGTTTTTGCTCGTTAAAACGACACTTCTGCGATCTCCGTGACGCCTGACACGGTCGTCGTCACCACCGTCTGCGCACCCGACCACGCGGCCCCGTCGTTGTGTACTTCGAAGTGGTTGTCGGTGGTCCTCATGGCCGACTGCCCGTCAACCGTGAGGCTCACCACCGGAGTCGTGGTACCGCGTGGCTGCACCTTCCAGTAGTAAGGGTTAGCGGAAGGAGAAACGAAGGACGTTTCCTCTCCAGGGCACGCGACAAACTTCCACTCGATGTCCCACCTCCCGTCGCCGGACATGGAGAAGTCGAGGTCTCCCTTCTGGCACTCGGGGCATCTGAAGCAGAGCCAGAGAGTGGACGGGAACAATCAATCAATCTCTCATGTCTACTTGGTGAAAGACATATCCATCCCTGGTTTCTAGACTGGGTGCTTTTCATTTTGTCCCTTGTAGCAATATCCGAGAGGGAAGACCGAAAAGTGCAACACAGGACACGCGCCATCACCAGTCATGGTGTTTGCTGGAGGAACAAGCGACGACTCGCTACAGTTACAAGTAGCTGTTCGTGCCCTCTTCTCGCTTACTTGTCCGTGATGAAAGCCTTGAACGTGGATGGGATCGGGTTGTTGCCGGAGCCGCTGCCGCTGGCAGTTCCCTCGACACATGCGCCACACATGAGCGAATCGCCGTACTGCTCCGCGTTGAGGGCGACTGGAACCCGTGCAGCAGAAGAGGATGTTTTAATCGTTGGGGGAAGGCAGGGGGCATGAGGGGAAAGAACGGTAGCACGAAGAGACATTACATATTCAGTCCGGCGACGAAGACGAATATGGCAGCCAAAGGTGTTGAGAAGGGATTTGATAGTGTAACGAAAGCCGGACAAGCTCGCTCGTCTTGACACGCTTACTGTTGTTTCAATAAAATATATAACAACTGAAACAGAACGGATGCAAATGGTACACACCTGGAATCATGCCATCGTACATTTCCGGGACATCGTCGAAGAAGGAGCACATGCCTGCCGTCGTGTGACCATAGTATGTTCCTTCTCCGCTATATTCCTCTCCATATTGTCCGCCACTGAAGCTCGGCGTCGGCGAGGGCCCTGCACATTTTGTGGATAAGGGAAACATGACAAAAACTAGTTAGCATATTCACCCACGGCGAGCCGGTGTCTGGCATTCAAAATTCCAGCGACGCCAGCGCAGTTGACCAAACGTTCGCAACGAACGGACAGAGCCATGATACGACCGTTCCAGGCTTCCGCTATCGGTTGTTCATGATTGGACGAGTATGATGGGCCAAAAATATTCGGTCGGTGGTGTCTACTGGTGGGCTAAAGTCGAGAGTCTTGTGTTTACCGTCGCTAACCTTCTTCGTCGATAATGCAAGGGGCTGATCCGGTTTCGCTGCACAGTCTCCCGGAAGCCTTGATAGCATTGCCGCAGCAGGAATCGGCGGCGAGGCCGTTCTCAGAGCCAAATGCAGTGCACCCTTCCCCCGCACACCGCCCGCAGCCCAGCGGACAACATACCACGCCGTTGCCGTCGATGCCTTCGATGCCGTTGGTGCATGTATCGCCTGCATTCACATAAAGAGAGGAAACGGAAGCGGAACAACATTCAATATCATAAAGAGACGTCAACGAACAACCCAGCGGCGCGGGTTGAATCGAAAATCTGCGTGAAACATTAACTCCCTACGAGACTTTACGCTGCGCGCTGAAGTTTTCGTCAGACAGGTTTTGCAGTTGTTTATGTTCTTTGTCAACGCTCATACAACAGGGGGCGATTATGATGCTTTGCAGGGATTGTCGGTTTACTTGTTCTGCATGTATCGAACCCATGTTGCGAGTACGTGAGGGGCGAAATGCACATTGTGTGAAGTTAAGTCTATGTTTCCACCTATGCTTAAGCATCGCTGCTCGATGTTTCGAGGCCGCTCAACCGAGTGGCCCCGAGCGGTTCTTGTGGCCTTCCCTAGAGTATTCTTCATGGGCGGTCCAAAAACAAAACATGGTAGTCTATGCATACTGCAGTACATATGGAGCTCGAAGGAGAGACTTGGACGTTTGATGCCGACACCCACTTGATAGCGACTCAACCATGGAAAGGTAGACCTAACAACTATGGGGGCGGTTGGCTCCGTGCACAGGACGCTCTCGGAATTCCTCATGTATGTGCGCATGATATGCACATACTGCAACTGATCCACCGATCTGTGACTGACGGTAATTCCAATGTCGCAAATTTTCACCTTGCACCACAACCGGAAGCAACATCACCGGTAGTAGCAGAACAGATTCCCACGAAAGCTTCATTATATCGCACACTCCCGGGTCGACTCGACTTGTCTTGGTAACGTTCTGCCACGGCAAACAGAAACGATCGAGATCACCATCACCGTCAGCAGAAAGTCCAAGCGGCAAAAAAAGTACGCAGGCTAGGCTGTTCGGGATGGAGATTTTTTACGGCTGGGGCATCACAAGAGGGGGTGGTGGCGTCTGACACATGGTTCGTTCGAGCAACACGACCAACATCTTCGGCTCTCCTGCGAAAAGGCGAATGGCTCGGGAAGAAAGATCCAAGTTTCTGAACGTCGCCCGCTGATGAATCCCTGCAGTGTTGTTTGTTTGGCCATGGAGCAAGGGAGTCAGTCAGCTTCAAACAAAATTGGTAAAATGAAAACGCCGAAACAGCCTACAACGAAGAGAGAGCCTTTGAAACCTATTTTTGTAGTTATGCTCTAGGCCGCCATAAGACTGCATTCAAAGCGAGCCTACGATGACGTTACCTAACACGTTCATGTTATGGTGCTGTCTTACGGATTTACAGCAGTGCCTTGCCCCACAAGAATCCCCGTGGACTGTGCATGTTACCCACGAAATCCTAACAGGTGCACGCCGACGCTGACGTGTCGAAGGTACACACAACTGGCACAAACTGGAACAGATGGCTGGGCTTGTTGTGTGCTTTGGTCAAACCTTGCCGTTGATTCGAGTCGGGGCCACATATTTGTAGACAGAAGGTTTGTGTTGGGTTTGAGGGGGAAAAGCTTGCGAAAGTCATCCGGCTTGGTTGCGGGATGGCCTGCGTGCGTCCGCTCCTCTGCTAGACTGTGTTCAATTTTTCGTTCTACACGTACATGATCACACAGCGGTGGATCTTGAATGACAAGCTAGCTACAGCCATTGACATCGAAACACAGAGTCCTACACTGCTCACATGTTGTATCTTCTGAAGAGTATCCCGCGTCGACGGTGCTCGCAGGGGCTTAGGGGAACAAGCAGGTAGAGCCGGGTTGAGTAAGTGAGTGAGTGAGTGAGGAGTGAGGGAGGGTGCATTGCTGTGCACTCGTTGGCCACCTTGCTTTCCGTTGGCAGCAGCAGAGCGCTCGGCTGCAACACAGTACCGTTAGGTGAGGTTCCCATCCTGCAGGTGCTCGTGGTTGTGATTGGGCAAACAGGACAGTCCGCAGTAAAATACCGCGGTGGGATACAGCCACCATGTTTCGGTTGGGAATTCTGTTCATCTGGCACGCAACCTAGAATTATTGTTGTTTTTCTTCTCATTATACTCGTGTCAGTTGCTAATCCCAAAATCTAGCAAAGACTCGGTCCGTGGTCACAAAAATGCTAGAGCCCCCAGAAGATCAAAGGAATACACACACTATTTGCAAGAAAAGGTTCACAAGCCCGAGGAGGTACACCTGCAATCCCTGCAGCACGTTTGCGTGCTCACAACTGACGACGTATATTTTTCGTCCGTTCGACTCTCGCAGGAATCCCCAAGCCGTGACTCCACGTCAACGAACATGCCTTTGCTGCTGCGGACCGCCCAGCGGTCCGTCGTCTGACACGAAAACTCATGTCGCCGTTGTCTAGTCTATCCTTCCGCACATCATGAAACTGCGAATGGCACCACGCTTCTTGCCCTGTTCCAAACGCTCTGAGATGTTGTATACTTCGTACAGTCGAGGTGCCGGTATAATGCGGGTTATATAATCTAGTGCGGGTGGGACCGTGTAGTGCGGGGGGTTTTGCTCGACACGACTTAGACTCTAGTAGTGCGGGTGCCGCACTATTCGCGTCGTGCCTCTTTAGTAAGGGTTTGGTCTCCGCCAAACCCTCTACAGTGCGGGTCCTGACGTCACCCTCCTCTGAGAGCGGCCAAACACACGCACATTCTCGACACAAATACGCCACACACCCTACCCCTACCGCATAACAGCAGTAGTCGACGAGAACAAGAGAGACGCATACGATGCCATGTGCAGCAGGCGAACTCTGCCTGCTGCAGGACCAAACACCAGTAGCCCCACACGGTCATGCATGCCGTGGAAAATGCGGCGGGAGACTACACGGCATTTGCGGGGATGGATGTAGACGAGGAAGACGGCAACGAAAACCATCGCAAGTGTCCCGCATGCGTGTCAGCTGAACAAGCCAAGTCGGCGGCTGCGGGCATCTTGTCTAGATCCAATATCGCCCATTTTATGTTTTCATTCACCTGTTGTGTGCACTGTACCGATGTGCCACCTTCATTCGCCTTGTTGGTGGCTTGCCTACACATACAGTGCCAGCCCACTCGTAAGAAACACCTGTGTCAGCTGAGGCTCAAATCTTATTGCCGCAGCCATAGTGAGCTGAACATCTTATGTGGGCATTTCCTATTTTTCCCCGACGAGAATTGCACGATTCCGTTTTTTCGCCATTTCCTATTTTTTCGCCACCATGCAAATTGCACGATTTCTTATCATCCCTATTTCTTTTTCCAGCCACGAAGCTTTGCACTACCCGCGGGGTACATGCTTGCGCGACACCCGGCGGTACTGAACTGAATAAAAAAAAGCGCAAAGTCATTGTGCTAATATGCGTGCGGACAACATACTCCGTATATCCCCAACGCCCCTCGAAATCGATTGGTGAAGTTGTCACAACTTGGCATGCTCTATCCCGGTTGGTCAATGTTGTGAACATTGGGGGTTCGCGCCCTACTGCCCTGCCAGCGTGGCCGTTCACCGTCACACACCCCCGCCGGCTCATTCGAATCGTCGATCGGCTCGATCAACGCCCACGCTCCTACGGCTGCGTTCGCCTCGTCTACATCGTATGCATCTAGAGGTATCTTCACACTGATGGTGCTTTGTTCGTACGCCAAAACCACGCGGTAGTCGTACGTGTGGCTAGTTTGAGGGGGCGCTACCCGGCTGATCTGCCCCAAGAACCACTCTATACCACGCCTCAAGAACACGCAACGCTTAATCAAAGCGCGATCCAGCTTTTCTGGAGGAGACTCTTGAAGATGGAATCCTACCGGAACCTTCATCGCGATGATGTCATCGTCGGAGTCGACGTCATCGTCGATGTCTAGCTGTGACAGGAGGTCTTGAACACCGCCGTGGTCATCACCTAGCAAATGAAGCAAAAAAAAAATCGAGAAAAAACCGGCTTGAGACACGCGCATTTGAAGAAATTCACAACCTCCCACCAGTGCATGCAAAACGAGGGGCAAAGGCAAAATACAAACCGGACCTAGACTCGAAAACTTTCCATCATCATCTGCGCTTGCGTCGCTGTTGAAACTTGACTTGCCACCGCCCGCCCCCCTATAGTCGTCGCCGACCTCATCATCCTGGTCGGGCATCTCCTCGTCACTACTCGTGCCCCCGTCCATGAAGTTGTACGCCCCAACTACACCCTCCGGAGTGATGCGGTCGTCCAACGACCCGTCTGCCATCATCGCCAGTCCGGTCTTCTCGAACAGGCGATGACGGTACCCAGGCCGAGCGTCCATGCGCGCGACCGCCCTTGCAACGAATCGCACGAAAAGGATTCGCCTTGCACCAGCTGAAAGCCTGTTGGTCTCCCACAGGCGAAGGTTTTCCTCGTGCCCAAGAAATTCATAGCTGGTTACCGACTTCGACTTTGAGGAGGCGTCCATAGCCGGCATCGACCGGTTGGAGTTCGTCCGTCAACTTGGGGGGAAGTAGCAGCAGCAGCGTGTTGCACTCGCCGTCAAGGAATTTCTTGAACTCGTCCGTTGTCTGCGCGTGCAGGTTGTCGGCGAAAAGGATGGAAGAAGGCGAGGATAGGGGCACTGATGAGGATGATGGGAGCCTTGAAGACGACTGGGGGCTGGTTTTTTCAGGCGAGGCATGTACCGGGCGTGGAGAATAGGCTAGCAGATGGCATAACGAGATGGAAGGAATAAGAGATCGCTGACAACTTGCAATCGGAATCGCCCGGAACACGTTGGCAGGTGCAAGAGCTGAAGGCCGAGGAGCAGCAGCTATGTGCAGAGATTTTGCGCGAAGCTACGCACTTGGACGAGTTGCAGCGTCGACTAGAAAGCTTACACTGGGGCTTGGAACATGTGGATAAAGTGGAGGGAACGAGTGCAGAAGAGCCCATGGATTGCGAAGGGGTCGGAGGAAGGGGAGATAGCGGAGGAGCTGGCGGAGTACATGGCGTACTGTAGTGCGTTTCTTGGAAACAGGGATTCGCGATCATGGGAAAGCTCATGGCGGAAATTTCTATCATCAACAGTTTCAGAACATGTCTTTGCCGTTGAGAAACCCGTACATCAAAGGGGTAGCGCAAGGTATTAAGAGAGGGCACGTGGAGAAAGGTACACAAGCAAGAGTGAGGAGACCTTTGACATGGAAAATGTTGAGTGCAATGCAGCAGAGTGTTGGCGGCGAGGGTGCACGGGGAAAGAGTGCTATGGATCGGATTGGCATTGACATATCTGCTGATGTTGAGGGCGTCAGAGCTGTTTGCGGAAAATGATGGGAAAATCCACGAAGTGTACTGCCTGTGCAGGGGGAACGTAGCATTCTTCGAGGGCGAAAAGCAGCTGGAAGGACACGAGAGGTTGAGAGCAGATAAGATAGAAGTGCAGATGAGAGGCTCGAAGGGAGACCAAGGGAGGAAAGGATCGGTGATGGTCAGGGAGAGGGGGAGGGCGAATGGAGCGGTGGAATTGATGTTGGAACTATTCGGGATTTATGGAAGTGAAGGATTGAGTGCAACGGCACCATTGATGGTACACAGAAGGGAAAGGGAAGTGGGAGGTATGGCAGAGAGGGAAGGCGACAGAACAAATGAGGAAGGGGATAAGAGCGGTGTCAAAGATGTGGTCGAAGGAAGGGAAAGGGGCAGGGGCGAAGTTAAAACCGGAAGAGCTTGCGTTACATTCGGGAAGGATAGGTGGGGCGACGAGGCTGGCCGCGAACGGGGTACCGGAGGCGGTGATAAAGAAAGAAGGGAGGTGGTTGTCGAACGTGTTCATGGCATACGTGAGGGCGAACATGCAAGATCCAGCATGGGTGTCGGCGGTGTTGGAAGAAGGTGAAGGGGTATTGAAGAGACAACCGGGGCAAGGGACGGAATGGGGAAGGAATCGTGAAGAGGGATCCAGAAGTAGCAAGAACAAGACTTCGTGATGGGGAGGTTTGTGTCCAAGCTGGGCGACCAGCGGAATGTGGTCAGCCTGGTTCTTATTACTTAAGGAAGCGTGTGGATTCCTTAGTAGGCTTAAGGGCCGGGAGGGAGGAGGAGAGTTCCACCTCCAAGACCCGGCCTTTGCGCGGCGACACAACAATAAAAATGGCATTTTTCGGGAAGTGAGAGACCAAAGTGGAAGGTTGTGGTACAACCTGGTGTTGTGTCAGAACGGTTACAAAGATCAAAAGCGGGCACCGTAGGTAAGATATAATTGAGAGGTAGGTATGTACAACGAAAATAAAGGAACAAGGAAAGAGAGGTACCTTGCTCACAACAGAAGAGACATGTGAAAGAAAGAACAAGACGACAAGCAAACAAGAGGAGGAGTAGAAGAGAGGCAAAGGAGAAAGAAGAAGGAAGCGAGTATACGGAAGGGAGGAGTCAGACAGAGAAAGAGAGCAAGAGCATCGTCGGTTCGTTTTTTTTACAAGCCGAGGTAAGCGTGTGTCGGGCGGAAGCTAGACATGGGTAGCATGTTCTAGGCTGAAGCAGGGCATGTAAAGGCACATGATGGTGTACAAGTAGGGTCAAGGTAAGCGTGTCTCTGGCTGCGGAGCAGCAGGGCACGGAACGACCGGGTGAGCCGAGGTAAGCATGTTGTTGGCGAGGGCGCGACATGGGAAGGCCAGAAGGTCGGAAAACATGTTCTAGGCTTGAGCAGGGCATGGAAAGGCTGAATAATGAGAAGAGTATGGTCAAGGTAAGCGTGTCTCTGGCTAAAGAGCAGGACATGGAACGACCGTTAAGCCGAGGTAAGCGTGCTCGGGCGAAAGCGAAGGGTTGAGCAAAGCATGGAAAGGCATGGAGGTTTGTGTCCAAGCTGGGCGACCAGCGGAATATGGTCAGCCTGGTTCTTATTACTTAAGGAAGCGTGTGGATTCCTTGGTAGGCTTAAGGGCCGGGAGGGAGGAGGAGAGTTCCACCTCCAAGACCCGGCCTTTGCGCGGCGACACAACAATAAAAATGGCATTTTTCGGGAAGTGAGAGACCAAAGTGGAAGGTTGTGGTACAACCTGGTGTTGTGTCAGAACGGTTACAAAGATCAAAAGCGGGCACCGTAGGTAAGATATAATTGAGAGGTAGGTATGTACAACGAAAATAAAGGAACAAGGAAAGAGAGGTACCTTGCTCACAACAGAAGAGACATGTGAAAGAAAGAACAAGACGACAAGCAAACAAGAGGAGGAGTAGAAGAGAGGCAAAGGAGAAAGAAGAAGGAAGCGAGTATACGGAAGGGAGGAGTCAGACAGAGAAAGAGAGCAAGAGCATCGTCGGTTCGTTTTTTTTACAAGCCGAGGTAAGCGTGTGTCGGGCGGAAGCTAGACATGGGTAGCATGTTCTAGGCTGAAGCAGGGCATGTAAAGGCACATGATGGTGTACAAGTAGGGTCAAGGTAAGCGTGTCTCTGGCTGCGGAGCAGCAGGGCACGGAACGACCGGGTGAGCCGAGGTAAGCATGTTGTTGGCGAGGGCGCGACATGGGAAGGCCAGAAGGTCGGAAAACATGTTCTAGGCTTGAGCAGGGCATGGAAAGGCTGAATAATGAGAAGAGTATGGTCAAGGTAAGCGTGTCTCTGGCTAAAGAGCAGGACATGGAACGACCGTTAAGCCGAGGTAAGCGTGCTCGGGCGAAAGCGAAGGGTTGAGCAAAGCATGGAAAGGCATGGAGGTTTGTGTCCAAGCTGGGCGACCAGCGGAATATGGTCAGCCTGGTTCTTATTACTTAAGGAAGCGTGTGGATTCCTTGGTAGGCTTAGGGGCCGGGAGGGAGGGGGAGAGTTCCACCTCCAAGACCCGGCCTTTGCGCGGCGACACAACAATAAAAATGGCATTTTTCGGGAAGTGAGAGACAAAACCCTAGAGCTGGTTGATCCAGAATAATTTCTAATCGGCCGAAATTCGCGGGAGTGTCGAGAGCTGGCAGGTCAATTCAAAATAACTTGGCATTCGCAAGTTGAAGAAGATGACACACCGTCAGAGATTGAAAAAAAGGAAAGTGTGCCCAAGGTGTTACAGAACGGGCCCGCATTTCAGAAAAATTCTGTTCAGAACAATATGCTCAAATGTTTGCGAAAAAGAAGAAAAAAGGGCTAGGAAACTCAGCTCATCAATCTCGGCCACGACGTAAGAAACGTCCACAAATAAAACATGATCGTGCGATACCCCGAGACCAAAAGAAACAATGGATAGCTGAGGAAGCCTGTCCAATAAGAAACCTCCCATGGTGCTGCCAGCTCCCACCACTACTACCTAAGCTAGCTCATCATGTAATTGTTTTCGTAGGGAGCGAGCGTGGTTACTTTCGGGTCGCCCCCTGGCCCCCCGCGCCGCCGCGGGCTGCGGTACCCACTGCTGTTGTACTCCTGTATTGCCACAAAGCACGGGAGTCAGGAAGTCCAGGAGGGTGTCAATCCCAATCAATGTTCGCCACCACCGAGCTGTCCATTGAAAATTCTGCATGAAAAGGGTTGGTGTGTTGTTGGTTTCTTTGACAGAAACAAGAAAACAAGAGCAGCAGGATGATGCGACAGCTCCAAGGAATTAAGAAATCCGTTTTACGAAATTGGCCGACTTCGCCTGATCCTTCGGGCGTAAATAGGCTCGACCCGATTTTGACGTTTCCTATCTCCGGGCCCGTTCTGAATAGATAGGTTGAATGGACCTTGGACTCGGTGCAATCTGTGCCTCAGATACGCATGCCGACAAACATCAGAGTGTGTCGACGGCAGCTATATAATCGTAGTGGAGCAGCAGCTTTCAGTCTGATGTCGATACCGCCAAAACCGAGGCAGTCAAGCACTGCCGGATGCACCACTCGGGCTTAACCTTGGTGAGGGCGCGTGAAATACAGTCAAAAGTGGTAGCTTTTTTCCAACAACAGCCGAAGAGATGGTGGCTCGCTTGGCAGGGATTCGGCTCAAAACTGACAACGCTGCTTCTTGATTTTTCATCCATCAATTTTGTCAACTTCAAGAGCCTACAGCAGTACATGCACCGTACACAGTCTACTGCATATATATCAAATATAGAGTGGGCCCATGTCTATGTTGCTTCCGGCACTACATCATGATCAGAAGATAAAGATGGCGCCCGCACTTGAGAACTTGGCAGTTAAGAAATGCTGCCTCGAAAAAAATCAAAACCAAAGAAATTGACCAGAAAATAGACTAACAATAACAACACGTGCGTGCTCAGGCCCGACGTGGTGTTAAGAACAAGAACGAACCCGCCTTTCTTTGTGGTGTAAGAACAGAGTCCCCAAAACGCGACAGCTGCAAGATAATAAGCACTCACGAAGGAGTGAGGGGCTACTCGCGGGGTGACCGGTGGGCAGCTAGTTGCAGATCAGCGGCGAGGAGGGGGTTCCTTTGAAAGTAGTACCGGTGCGGACCGGTGCGGAGGTGGGGGGGGGTGTACTGTTTGTTTTTTTGCGCGTCTAACCGTAGCCAACTATAAATTCGGGCTTACTAATTCCGGCACTCTAGAAGTTTTTTTTTTTATTGCCGCGAATGTCCAAAAAATCGGTGTGTCGTGTACTCTGTGGACACCGGCTGGTACATGTTTTCGCGGCAAGGCATGGACATTCTCGGGCTTGGACAACCTCGCCTGCAACCAAGCACAGATAGATACAATGTCCCTTAACTGGGTTTGGGCCGGCGTTTCCGAACCCTGCCTAACCTTGGAGGTCGGTAACGGTGCGCCCGACCGGGTTACGCAGGTTGTACAACGCCTAGGGATTACAGGTCACTTAACCCCCCCCGTAAACGTGCCCACTTGCCACCTGTGACCCTTCCTTGACAATCTCGGCGGTGCGGCAACCTTGGAAGTCACCTCGCGAAGGGGTGAAAAATCCCGACGTCGTCGCAATGCCGGCAACACGCTACCTTGACAATCTCGGCGGTGCGGCAACCTTCGAAGTCACCTCGCCTAGGGGTGAAAAATCCAAAGGTTATCGCCATGCCGGCAACAACAACACGCACGCACTCTTGAAAACAAAAAATGACCTCAAGCTTGTTTGCCTTAACCTCTTTTGCTTTCGGCAAGGGATATCGTAGGCCATCATCTCCTGGCGCCCCAGCAGCGCTCCCTCTCCCTTCCCCCCCGCGTGCAAAGGGTACTTAGACCCCAGCGCTATGAACTGCTCGAACAGTTCTACTCGCTCCCAGCATGTCGCACCAGCACCGTCGCAGGCTCAAATGCAGTGGCCAAGGAGGGGGAGGCACAGAAGAAACAAAGTCGACACACGGAGGGCAAGGGTGCGAAGGTTTCTGACGCACCTCGAGAATGAGGTGAGAAGGTGCCACACGCGTGTCGTGGCATGATTTGTTCACACACCCTTCTGCTTTTCCGCTGTTTGCGCCCCGTGTTCAAACCCTGTTGCTTTCACATTTTCAAAGCATAGCCTACCAGAAACATAACCAAAAAAGATGTAAATAGCCCGCCGTCGGTCTTTATCAATTACCCGCCACAGCAGTATGTTGTCCGCGGGCGTGGGAAGGGGATGAGGTGAGGACGGGCCACGCCCGTGTCGTGGTGTGATTTGTTCCCACACCCTCCTGCTTTTCCGATGTTTCCGCCCCGTGTTCCTCTTCGTGGGTCTGCGAATACATGTGGTGTATGATTTGGTCACGCAGTCTGGTAAGATTGCCTGCCGTTTGGTAGGGGGCACCGCGATGATTCACCGGGCCCCTCCTTGCTGTGGGAGCCGCTCTTTGAGCACTCCCTCTTTCGTCCGTGTGAAGGACGGTCGTCTACCTCTCGTGAAGTTGATACATCACCAAAACAGTCTCACCCGATGAATAAGTGGCATAGGCCGCAAACACTCCAGACTAAAGTTTTTGCCCCTCGAGGGAAGCCACGTTGGGATGAGCTCTGCTGGAGACGAAGAGCGCACTGCTGCGAGCGGAGAACAGATCCGCCCGCCGGTGCAGGAGGGCCGCGACGCGGAGCTTGCAAGTTTGCAACGGCAGATTTCGCAATTGGCGGCCCTGGTGGAGGAGTCGGTGAAGAAGAAGGAGCCTGGTAGCGTCGTGGCGGATGCAGCCAGTAGTGGCGGCTGGGTTGCCGCCACCGGAGGCCAAGATCAGCCCCTGCTGCCGCACGGCGGAGGCGGGGGATTTCTCCAGCAGCAAGCGAGAGATAGTGGGCAAGGACCACGGCAGCTGCTGGAAGGCGGCTGGGCCAGCAGATCGGGAGCGAACCCTGTTGGACCAGCCGGAGTGGGCCCGGGCATAGGACCGGACTACGGGGAAGCGAGGGGGTTAAACCCCCCAGGTGAGATACCCGTGATTCGAGGGAATGGAGAATACCTGGACGGCTACAGCAGTAGCCACCAGAAAAGGGTGACGGTCAATGCCCCGCTTCTAGACGGGAAAAGCCGTAGCCACGGGTTTGATTCGTGGCGCAAGTCGTTCATCCAAGCTGCGAAGACCATCGACTTGGACGGGCAGTTTATAGGAGATGCAGAGAGCAGTATCCCCGTGGGCGACCCAAACTTGCCGACTTCCGAACTGCTCCGTAGGGGGTACACGAGAGCAGAAGTCCAACGAGGGCTGCAGGCGTCCCATTTTATCACTACTGCTGTGGTAAAAGAAGCTGACAAAGCAATTATCAGTTACTGTACGTCAGCGAAAGAGGTCCTCGCGGAATTGGAAGAGGCCTACGATCCGGAGTCACAGGGGTCAAAACATGCCTTGATGCGGAAGACGTTTGACTTTGCAATCCCCATACACAGCCACAGCAACCCCATCGAGCATCTCTACTCACTCGAGCTGCTGTATGCCCGCCTGCGCGAAAAAGGGCTCAATGCTGAACTACCCTTGGTTCTCGCCCACTTCGTCCCTCCCACCCGATTACCAACAAGCGAAGTTCCTGTTGGAGACAGCAACGGCGCTGGATAGGGCCGAGATCGTCAGGATCGTGAGCACGGTGCACGCG
>CACKRE030001805.1:147831-162073 GCA_902602495.3 Ectocarpus sp. CCAP 1310/34 | reverse complement strand
AAAAAAAAAAATTCTAACCCCGTATGCAGCGAATGCATTCATTAATCAAGATGTAGGACTCATTAGACGAATCGTGATATAATATATAATATATAATATATAAATATAATGTACAAGTGCATTTTGGGATCGCCCAAATATTGAACATTGCTTTGTTGGTGAGGCGTGGACAAAACGTTAAAGAAGTCGTCCTATATTCCATGCGCGCCCTGTCTCTGCAGAGGAAGATGCAGGCATCGACAGACAAAACTATACGGCTTGAACTCTGGGGCATTTCGGCTTCGTTGTTGAAGACGAAAGAAGAAAGTACGAGCACCCTGGAAGCTTGATTTGCGGGCCATGAACGCCCTCTTCTTTCTAGCACCCTCTTTTTCCCGCTGAACAAGTTGCAGCAGCGGTGGTCTCGTTTGAAACCCGCGCTGTTGCTGTATCTCTATTACTAGCCCCTTGGTTGTCTCCCCTGCGTCAGCGATGTTCTTTCACTGCCGTTCCGGACAACATCTTCTCTTTTCTGAGCGCCACCCCGATCTGTGTGCACATGAACCCTAACGACAGCCTTTAGCAGCAGGTCTCTGTCTTCTGTTCCCAGGATTGAACAACTCGTGTAGACATCAAGCTTGCATCGACAGGGGTGCCATAAGCTACACCACGCTGCAAGGTGACAGCCGTGAGGTGGGAAAAGGCCCGCAACGAGATCATGCCGCGTTCAGGTCAGGGAAAAATGCAGCCCCTGACTCCGTAGAATACAAAATTTGACGGCAAGCACACCAGCCAAGCATACCTAGCACGGAGAATCGCAGGAGTCGAAGCATGCTACGCGCATCTTGAAGGCTGGCACCGCGTGCTAGACAGCTCTCCCCAGGCAATACTCCCCCGCGCCAAGAGTCTACAAAAGTCTGTCCGAGCGCACTCACCTGGCTGCCGAGCTCGATGTGCAGGCGACGTGGAAGCGTGGTCAGGGGCGAGGTGGAGCTGGACGATACCGTCCTAGTATTTCCGAAATTGCCAATCCTCCGCCTCTTGTTTGTCCTTTTCCCGCAAACGTGTCAAGTTTCCTCCCGGCGCACTTGTGCCTCGCGTTTCCAGAACGGCCCCAAAAACGAACGACGTTTGGAGCCCTACACCCCCTCCTCCCTCTAATCTCAGATCCCCAATATTCACGTATAGGTGTATTTTCAAGCACGAGCCCCCCCTTACTTTTTTATCGTAAACTTTGTCGCAATTTCGGAGGGGAACAGCGTCACAAATCAACCAACGTTCACAATCTTCATCAGATTTTTTTTTCAGAAATTGGAAATCGACTCAACATCCTGGGATCCTGAGAATGGGAGAGCTTCAAACCTCCATCAAACCGACAGTGAATGCAAGTGGTGACCTTCCAGGGGTGTTTCGAGGGTATGCCGGGTCGTTTCATCTTCAAGCTTCAATGGACGACACCTCACACATGCATCCATTGGCCTTCGAAGGCGTGGAACGGGGCAACCTGCAGAAATTATGCAGAAAAATCGTGCGGCCACGCTTCGATTTGATCAGGAAGAAAACGTGTGCGTGCATGATGCTCGCGAAGGATTCTCCCTGCAGATTCGGCGCTGCAAAACAGCATGCAAACCGTCTCATCAGAAAGGTCCTCGGTCTGAGCACGCCACCGTTCGTTCTGTGCGCACAGGTAAGCGTGCAGCAGTCGTTCGGACTATGCAGGACTGACTCTACCGCCACGGGTGCTGCTGTACCATCTAGAAAACGTTCTTCCTCTAGATCCTCCAAGTGTGCTGCGCGATGGATCCATCTCCTCCACGTTATTCCAGAGCCTCGCGTATAGGGCTATGTATGTACACCGCGAGATGTAGTTATCTCGACACGCGTGGGCATACTGAGATACTCTCGGATCTTAGCAGCTTGAAGAGAGTCAGCGGGTGCGGGGTATTGGCGTCCAGCTGAAAATGTACCTAGCGTTTGCTCTGTTGCTCATCGTGCACTCGTTCGGAGGCGAGAAGCGGTGCACAGATTTATGGTTAGCGTAAACCTTGCAACCCTCCCTGTGTACATGACGTCTGATCTGGTTTTGAAATAGCGCGGGAAATCAGTTGAAAATTTTCTAGCGTTTGCTCTGTTGCTCATCGTGCACTCGTTCAGAGGCGAGAAGCGGTGCACAGATTTGTGGTTAGCGTAAACATTGCAACCCTGTGTACATGAGGTCTGATCTGGTTTTGAAATAGCGAGGGAAATCAGTTGCTGCTCTCCCGTTGGTCTCATTGTTATCAACCTTCGATATAAAAAAACACGGCGCCTCCTCGATAAAGATCGTGAAATTCCACTTAGAACTGAGCTTCGGCTGGAGTCGATACTAGCGGTTGATCTCTTCACCAACAACATTTTTTATGGCCCTTCGATCCTCTGTGCATCCGTTGCCATTCTCAACCCTTTCAGATCCAGCAGTGAACCGCAGCACACAGAACCTGAGGCCCTGATGTTCTGCTAGCTCAGGTGCGTCGTGTGGCGTCGGGGCTGATGGGACACACAACCCTGGTTTAATCCGGCGTGTTTTTTGCCCTCTGTGTAAGACAAATAACTCCAGTTTTGTGCTCCCGTGGTGATGAGCGATGTGCATCAAGCTGTTACGACGGATAACTTCGTTTACCTTACAAAAGAGAGACTTCACGTGACGTTTTAACGTTTCGATTTGTCTATGCTCGCCTGGTGTGCTGAAGCGGAAACATGTGAACATTTGGGGAGAGCATGGTTCAGCAAGTTGGAATTTGATTGGTATTCCTTGCCCTCGAGCCACTCCCCGTACGTGCTCTCACTCTTTTGGGAACGTACGGACAATTCGCATCCACCTAGTGGGTCATGATCGATTGCTGTACGGCCTTCCGACTCTTCCTTACTCACTAGACCGAAGCCCGCGGTTGTCAACGTTAGCGATGCGAGCGCTACTCCCGTCGTGCTAACGGAGACTAAACTGTATGGAACGCGAAACAGCGCCCCCTTTCGGAGGTGCTCAGCGTTCGATACTACCAGCGCGAGAGATTGGCTTGTTTTTCTACTCCTCCAAAAGAGGGACACGTGGCGGGTTTTTTCGGTGCACGCATGCATGCTCTTCCTGGTGATGATGATTTTGTCGGGACGTCTGCTGCGGTCTGTTCATGCTCTTTCTGGTGATTGTGATTGAGTCGAGGCCTCCGCGGGGGCGTTCATGCTCTTCCTGGTGATCATGATCGTGTCGAGACGTTCGCGGTGTCCCGTTCATGCTCTTGCTGGTGATTGTGATCGTGTCGAGACGTCCGCGGTGGCCCGTTCATGCTCTTCCTGGCGATGATGATTATGTCGAGACGTCCGCGGGGGCCTGTTCATGCTCTTCCTGGTGATTGTGATCGTGTCGAGACTTCCCCGGTGTCCCGTTCATGCTCGTCCTGGTGGTCATGAAGCGTCCATGTTCTACGTGACACACAAGACTGTCTCTGAACGACGCAGTGATTGCGGCAGGTATAGGCAAACACGTGACGTCTAGCCCGACTGGCTTACGTACGAGATATCGTAGGACACATACCTCCGACCTGATACCAGGAAATCGGGTGAAAAAGTCATAGGGCATACAAAAAGTGGCATTTTGGCTCATGCACTTAACCGAGCTCGCGGTTGTCGATGTTGGAATGGCGTGAGGTTAATACCTGCACTGCTGTGCCGACTAACAATAGTCGGGACGCGTCTCCGTATCAACGAGACTTGTCTCGGATAGTACACAGCGTCCGGAGTGGTGTTTTGTTGCGTGAGTCAGTGTGCCTTGCTGTAGGCGCTAATTCCTTCACTGGTGTGTAGTCGTATGGCCTACAACAAGTTGCATATTGCATCATGCACTTAACCGAGCTCGCGGTTGTCGATGTTGGCACGGCTTGAGGTTAACACCTGCACCGCTGTGCCGACTAACAACCGTCGGAACGCGCCTTTGCGCATCAACGGGACTTGTCTCGGATACTGCACAGCGTCCGTAGAGTGGTGTTTTGTTGCGTGAGTCAGCGTGGCAAAGTTCGCGTGCAAAGCCCTCGGCCTTATGC
Source organism: Ectocarpus sp. CCAP 1310/34 (assembly GCA_902602495.3). Lineage (NCBI taxonomy): Eukaryota > Phaeophyceae > Ectocarpales > Ectocarpaceae > Ectocarpus > Ectocarpus sp. CCAP 1310/34. The sequence goes on along the minus strand of CACKRE030001805.1, from coordinate 158,021 downwards.
TTGTTATGCTTTGGGGTAGAATGGACGACCACGCAAACTGCGCCTACGGCTACCCGCAAGGCAAACGATGCCCCGTGGCCGACCCGAACCTCGGGTGTGTTGTCGGCACCACGCTGCCAAACTACCCGGGAAGGCCCCGGTGCTGCGAGGTTGACGATCACCACTACTTCATCGACACCATGCGCGCCATCTTGGCGTACGGCAATAAGCCAGAAATTGTTCAGCAAAATGCAGGAACAGCAGGGGTCCGCCAAGCGCTCGGCGCGTTGCTCGACAGCTTGACCCTCGGTGGCCCCGCGTTGCACACCGTCTTCTACACAAAACTGACAATTATGCCTGAACAACTCCCACCGAGGATTGTCGATGACCTGGTGCAGCTCCTGCAGAAAATGGTGCCGGATTCAGGATTTGGTGTCGACATGACGATTGCTGACATTGCGCGGCAACCACGCGAGTGGCCCGAAAATCCTAGAAATATTTTTAAATCCATGATCGCACCCTTACAAGACCTGCCATCCAACGCGCTCACCCTCGCGGCTACGCTAGAATTATGGCCTCGAAACATTACGGGGTTCAAGGCCGGCAACTCTCAAGCTTGCTTACATCCTGACCACCCGCCACTTCGTCGTCTGAAAGGCTGTCTCGCTTGTCCTCAACGCCCTCGCCAACCCTCGCCAACCCAGACCCCTGGCCGACGTCAAACATTGAACTGCACATGGAACAGGGGTGCACACACGAATCAATCGACGCCATATTGCAGAATTGCGCGCGGCTATGTTATCAACAAGATTTGTAGGCACGCTTTACCTACATGGTCTGCCCAGCCCGTTCGAACAAAACGTGGAGCTGGAGCAGTTTGAGGTTGCACCGGGAAAAGATCTACAGATTGGTGCCCATGATTTGGAAATAAGAATAGTTTGATCACTATTCGTCCAGTTCGTCTCCACTCCACACTTTCTCTTCTTGGACACGACGGAATCGGTCGTAAGCCTCGTCGTTTTTTTCTTTCGTGGTTCTCTTCCTCTTGAGCTTCGTCAAACTCGCAATCTCCTTCCTGAAATGCTTCTCATTCTTTTCGTTAAACGCTATAGATATGGTAGCGCGCTCCAACTTCTGTGTTAATTCCTCGTTTTCCTGCTTCAAAATCGGATTTTCTTTACACAACTTCCTGTACTTCTCCTCTTGGTGTTCGCGTTGCTGCTCGACAAGGGATGCCATCTCCATTTCTTCCAATAGTTGCTGTTTCAGAAAAGAATTCTCCTCCTCCAGGGACTTGTTTTTTTGACGAAGTTCGCGTGCTTCATCGGAAGCAAGGATCGCTTGCCGTGTTTCCTCCGCCTGAGCTTTGTCGAGGATCTTTTCCAAGAAGAAGTCCTTGGCAGAGTCTAGCGTCAGAACGTGATAAGTCACGACGGGCTCGTCCTTGTTCGATGCATGAGAGATCGCGGCGAAGATCATCTCTAGGAACTCTCCCTTCTCAGGTTTGTCCAGAAGACTTTCCCTCAGCTTGTCGATCGTAACCTTTTTAGCCTTAGCCTCAGCCGCAGCCGCAGCCTTAGCCTCAACCTCAGCCTCATCGTCTTCCTTCTCAGCGTTGTCCAGAAAACCTTCTTTCAGCTTGTCGATCACCTCATCGTAGGTCACGTGGTTGCACCCGATCGACGGATGGGGAAGTACACCGGTCGCTGGGAACAGTTCTCTTCGCGCAGGCGGTTTCAACTCCTTTTTTTTGAAGCATGGAGAGCATTTCATGGCGATGTCGTCCAAATGTTTGTGGATGATCTCACGCGCTTTTTCCATATCGTCAGGTGTTACATTCGCCGCGTACCCGAGGTCGGTCAGACGGTGTTTGTCCTTCACGAGGCATTCCATGATGTTGAAGAATATGAGAACGAACTCCGCATTAAACTCGAGATCGAAAGCTGGCGTCGTGTTGCTCTCCTGCCTAATCATGACCTTGTCCAAGAGCTTCCCAATCCTGTCATTGTACATGGAGAAGCTAATGATCTTCTCCATGACATTCCGATCATAGTCATATAGGCCTTGGAAGCGTTCGCAAACCTCCTGGGCGAATTTGTTGTTGTCATGATCGTTTGCAAGTGAAACTGCGACCCACAGGGCGATGTTGACTTTGCGAATAGGAGTATCACGATCGACGAACCCCAGCTTCAAGTACTCCTGTGAAGCTTTGATCAAATCGGTGTTATCTTTTCCGGTAACCGTGTGAGGGAGGTGTTGCATCACTTCTTCATACGACGAGTCATGCTTGCGATTTTCTTTGCATGCTAGGATGGCGTTGGAACAGAGTGTGATCCTTTCAAACAGCGGCGACGATTGGTTGTTCATGGCTGCAGCGGTATGAATTGTGACCTGCTTTGTATGAGTTGAAATATTATTTTGGACATTTTGGCCGCAGGATGACATCTTGATCGATTTGATTTTGGAAATTTGAGGATCGGACGAGTGCTTCGCCCTCGTCCTCTCATACACAAACAATTAGTTTGAGCTGATATTCAAGACTCATTTACAGGTAGCATCGACCTTGTGCACAGTACAACACGAATGTTTACCAGCATGGTTGTCGGAACGCTGATATCGGAAAATCGAGATGCCGAAACCAGCCTCAGGATGACACCTTGATCGATCCGATTTTCGAAAATTCAAGATGACTCGAGCTTCGCGGCCTCGGCCTCGGNCGAAACCAGCCTCAGGATGACACCTTGATCGATCCGATTTTCGAAAATTCAAGATGACTCGAGCTTCGCGGCCTCGGCCTCGGACGAGTTCCGGCGTGCTCGTCCTCATCGTCTCAACAAAAAAACACTTGCTTTGAGAAAAGGGGTACATACAGCTTACATGTGGAGACAACCTTGTGCTCAGTACAACACAATTATTTACCGGTAAGTTGTCCGAACGCTGATATCGGGAAATGGAGATGCCGAAACCAGCCTCAGGAAGACGTCTTGCTCGATTCGATTTTGGAAAATTTAAGATGACTCGAGCTTCGCGGCCTCGGCGTCGGACGAGTTCCGGCGTGCTCGTCCTCTTCCCAAACAAAATGATTGTTTTGTACATGGATCACCGATTCCCTCACAGGTGGCAACACCCTTCTGCTCACAACCAAGATATTAATTAGTATAATTGTCCGAGCGCTGATATCGGAAAATCGAGATGCCGAAACCAACCTCAGAAAAACGTCTTGCTCGATTCGATTTCGGAAACTTGAACATGACTCGAGCTTCGCGGCTTCGGCGTCGGACAAGTTCTGACGTCATCGTCCTCATCCTCTCAACGAAAAAAAACACGTGCATTGTGCAAGAAGTACATACATACTTACAGGTAGAAACGACCTTGTGCTCAGTACAAGACAACTATTCACCAGTATAGTTGTCCGAGCGCTGATATCGGGAAATCGAGATGCCGAAACCAGCCTTAGCATTACATCTTGGTCGATTCCATTTTCGAAAATCCACGATGACTCGAGCTTCGCGGCCTCGGCCTCGGACGAGTTCCGGCGTCATCGTCCTTATCCTTTCAACAAAAAAGAACACTCGTGGTGTGCAAGGAGTACACCTGCTTGCAGGTGGAGACGACCTTGTGCTGAGTACAACACAAAACACTAGTTTCGCCTGATTGAGAGCGAAGTATCGAATTGAGAGCGAGCTTGCGAATACAATCACCCTCTTCCGGTATCTTTGAGTTTCTGTGGGTGAGTTAGTTTGCGCCACAAATTGACCAAAAATTGAACTCGAAAGATTGCCACGTGTTTGGCGATTTTGAGAGGATTCGTTGGTGAAACTGTTTGGGGTGATAATTGTCCAGAAATCGCGAAACCGAAGCAACAGCAGTTGATTGTCGGGAAGCCGCCGACAGACTCTACGGTAGATGCAAGTTGTTATATAGCACTGTTTTCGTCTCTTTCGTGAAATTTTACGAGGTAGGCACTGTATAACAGTGCCCTTCTAAGACTGATCACCAACGTTCGACCTCCGTGGCCGATTGAAGGCTGCTGTAATCCGAACGTTCGGCGGGGGCAAGGCACGGACAAGAGCTACGAGCTGGGGGGAAGGGGAATCTGGAAGGAGAGCCAACGCCTGCTGCTCTTCGCCTGACTGCTCTTCGCCTGATCCCGCGATACCGCCCCCCTGCGCTACCATGCTATCATCCTCGTCTCCCTTGGCTTCCTCCTCGTCCCCCTCTTCCTCTTCCTCGTCTTTCTCTCTCATCTCCTCTTCCGGGGAGGACGCTGTGCTCTCTGCAACCGACGCCCAGACGTGGGTGGGCAACTTCCCCTGCTTTGTGAGCTTTGCGAACTTCGAGCTAACGGCGTTCTCCGTACCAACAGACGGCACCCTCTTTCCGTGGACGACCAAAAACTCCTCAACCCATCTTCCCTTCCCGTACTTCGACCGGGAATCGCCGGCGCGTACTGTAGCTGGCATGTACCAGTGCAACTCTAGTTCATTGCCTCCATCCCCCTTCGTGACAGCCAGAACTTTACGAACGGAAACAGACTCCTTCATTGCCCGGAGGTGTTGGTAGGGCTACAAACTCTCCAGCCTCTACATTGAAAACTGGTACATCGACAACAATAACAACCTAACTAACCCGATTCACCAGTATAGTTGTCCGAACGCCGATGTCGAGAAATCGAGATGCCGAAACCAGCCTTAGCATTACATCTTGGTCGATTCCATTTTCGAAAATCCACGATGACTCGAGCTTCGCGGCCTCGGCCTCGGACGAGTTCCGGCGTCATCGTCCTCATCCTTTCAACAAAAAAGAACACTCGTGGTGTGCAAGGAGTACATACATGCTTACAGGTAGAAACGACCTTGTGCTCGGTACAACACATATATTAACCAGTATAGTTGTCCGAACGCCGATATCGGGAAATCGAGATGCCGAACCCAGCCTCAGGATGACATCTTGCTCGATCCGATTTTGGAAAATCCAACATGACTCAAGCTTCGCGGCCTCAGCCTCGGACGAGTTCCGGCGTCATCGTCCTCATCCCCTCAACAAAAAAAACACTCGTGTCGTGCACGGCGTACATACATGCTTACAGGTAGAAACGACCTTGTGCTCATACAACACAACTATTCACCAGTGTAGTTGTCCAAACGCTGAACTCTGGAAATCGAGAGGCCGAAACCAGCCTCAGGATGACATCTTGCTAAATCCGATTTTGGACATTCCAAGATGGCTCGAACTTCGCGGCCTCGGCCTCGGACGAGTTCCGGCGTCATTTCCACAAAAGAAAGCACTCGTGGTGTGCAAGGAGTACATATATGCTTACAGGTGGACACGACCTTGTGCTCAGAACAACACAAATATTTACCAGTATAGTTGTCCGAACACTGATTTCGGGAAATCGAGACGCCGAAACTAGCCTCAGGATGACATCTTGCTAGATCCGATTGGGAAAATCCAAGCTGACTTGAGCTTTGGGGCCTCGGCCTCGGACGAGTTCCGGCGTCATCTCCAGAAAAGAAGACACTCGTGTTGTGCAAGGATTACATACATGCTTACAGGTAGAAACGACCTTAAGCTCGGTACAACACAAATATTTACCAGTTAGTTGTCCGAACGCTGAAATCTGGAAATCGGGAGGCCGAAACCAGCCTCAGGATGACATCTTGCTCTATTCGAGTTTGGAAATCCAACATGACTCGAGCTTCGCGGCCTCGGCCTTGGACGAGTTCCGGCGTCATCTCCAGAAAAGAAGACACTCGTGTTGTGCAAGGATTACGTACATGCTTACCGGTAGAAACGACCTTGTGCTCGGTACAACACGAATATTTACCAGTATAGTTGTCCGAACGCTGATTTCGGGAAATCGAGAGGCCGAAACCAGCCTTAGGATGACATCTTGCTCTATTCGATTTCAGAAAATCCAAGATGACTCGAGCTTCGCGGCCTCGGCCACGAACGAGTTGCGCCGTCATCGTCCTCACCCCCTCAACAGAAGAAAGCACTCGTGTTGTGCAAGTGTTACAGACATGCTTACAGGTTTAACTGCCCTTGTGCTCAGTACAACACAAATAGTTACCAGTATAGTTGTCCGAACGCTGAAATCGGGAAATGGAGATCCCGAAGCCAGCCTCAGGATGAAATCTTGCTCGATTCGAGTTTGGAAAATCCAACATGACTCGAGCTTCGCGGCCTCGGCGTCGGACGAGTTCCGGCGTCATCTCCAGAAAAGAAGACTCTCGTGTTGTGCAAAAATAACATTCATACTTACAGGTAGAAACGACCTTGTGCTCAGTACAACACAAGTATTGACCAGTATAGTTGTCCGAACGCTGAAATCTGGAAATCGAGATGCCGAAGCCAGCCTCAGGATGACATCTTGCTCTATTCGATTTTGGAAAAACCAAGATGACTCGAGCTCGCGGTTTCGGCCTCGGACGAATTCCGGCGTCATCGTCCTCACCCTCTCAACAAAAGAAGACACTCGTGGTGTGCACCGAGTACATACATGCTTACAGGTAGAAACGTCCTTGCGCTCAGTACAACACAGATAGTCACCAGTATAGGTGTCCAAACGCTGATATCGGGAAATCGAGATGCGGAAACCAGCCTCAGGATAACATCTTGCTCCATTCGATTCTGGAAAATCCAACATGACTCTAGCTTCGCGGCCTCGGCCTCTGACGAGTTCCGGCGTCATCGTCCTCATCCTCTCAACAACAAAAAAACATGTTGAGCAAGGAGTGCATACATGCTTACAGGTGGAAACGTCCTCGTGCTCAGTACAACACAAATATTTACCAGTATAGTTGTCCAAACGCTAAAATCTGGAAATCGGGAGTGCGAAACCAGCCTCAGGATGACATCTTGCTCGATCCGATTTTGGAAAATCCAACATGACTCGAGCTTTGCGGCCTCGGCCTCGGACGAGTTCCGTGGGCTTCTCCACAAAACAAGACACCCGTGTTGTGCAAGGATTACGATACAGCCTACAGGTAGAAACGACCTTGTGCTCGGTACAACACAAGTATTCACCAGTACAGTTGTCCAAACGCTGAAATCTGGAAATCGAGAGGCCGAAACCAGCCTCAGGATGACATCTTGCTCCATACGATTTTGGAAAATCCAACATGACTCACGCTTCGCGGCCTCGGCCTTGGACGAGTTCCGGCGTCATCTCCACAAAACAAGACACTCGTGGTGCGCGAGGATTACATACATGCTTACAGGTAGAAACGACCTTGTGCTCGGTACAACACAATTATTCACCAGTACAGTTGTCCGAACGCTGAAATCTGGAAATCGAGAGGCCGAAACCAGCCTCAGGATGACATCTTGCTCGATCCGATTTAGGAAAATCTAAGATGACTCGAGCTTCGCGGCCTCGGCCTCGGACGAGTTCCGGCGTCATCTCCACAAAATAAAACACTTGCTTTGTGCAAGGGGTAGATACAGCTTACGGGTAGGAACGATCTTGTGCTCGGTACAACACAATTATTCACCAGTACAGTTGTCCAAACGCTGAAATCTGGAAATCGAGAGGCCGAAACCAGCCTCAGGATGACATCTTGCTCCATACGATTTTGGAAAATCCAACATGACTCACGCTTCGCGGCCTCGGCCTTGGACGAGTTCCGGCGTCATCTCCACAAAANTCTGGAAATCGGGAGTGCGAAACCAGCCTCAGGATGACATCTTGCTCGATCCGATTTTGGAAAATCCAACATGACTCGAGCTTTGCGGCCTCGGCCTCGGACGAGTTCCGTGGGCTTCTCCACAAAACAAGACACCCGTGTTGTGCAAGGATTACGATACAGCCTACAGGTAGAAACGACCTTGTGCTCGGTACAACACAAGTATTCACCAGTACAGTTGTCCAAACGCTGAAATCTGGAAATCGAGAGGCCGAAACCAGCCTCAGGATGACATCTTGCTCGATCCGATTTTGGAAAATCCAAGATGACTCGAGCTTCGCGGCCTCGGCCTCGGACGAGTTCCGGCGTCATCTCCAGAAAAGAAGCCACTCGTGGTGTGCAAGAATTACGTACATGCTTACAGGTAGAAACGACCTTGTGCTCGGTACAACACAATTATTCACCAGTATAGTTGTCCGAACGCTGACATCTGGAAATCGGGAGGCCGAAACCAGCCTTAGGATGACACCTTGCTCTATTCGATTTTGGAAAATTCAAGATGACTCGAGCTTCGCGGCCTCGGCCTCGGACGAGTTCCGGCGTCATCGTCCTCGTCCTCTCAAGAGAAACAACACTCGTGTTGTGCAAGGGGTAGATGCATGCTTACAGGTAGAAACGTCCTTGTGCTCAGTACAACACAAATATTTACTAGTTAGCGGTTCGAACGCTGATATCGGGAAATCGAGATCCCGAAACCAGTCTCAGGATGACATCTTGCTCGATCCGATTTTGGAAGATTCAAGATGACTCGCGCTTCGCGGCCTCGGCCTCGGACGAGTTCCGGCGTCATCGTCCCATTTGAAACGCGTTCAGCCGAAAACGGAAACAATTTGCTCTCTGTTTTTTGAGGATAAAACTAGGCCGATGTGAGACGCATTGTTCGTCAGTTATCGAAAGGAGTCGCCATGGGCAAGGAAAAAGCGGATGTTTCATCATGTCGCGCGAGCATTACTTCAAAACTGCACGAGCTGGAGGAAATCATCCTGGATGTGGGGGATGTTTCAGCCCTGAAAAACATTGATTTCAATCTCGGAAAAGTGTATGACGGCACCAAAGACGGCTCCAAGAAAAACGACAACGACAAATTTGTCGGTGGCGAGGCGAAGAAACAAGTTGCTGTTGACGAGCTACCGCGATCGCGCAAGCCTTGGTCTGGTAGCCATGGTTTATCCGTAGGTTCGCCTGGTGTTCCTGTGTCCGGAGACGCGAGGGTTGGCGAGATTGAAATTGTTGAGGATGAATATACTATACCCGACAACATGTTTGACGAATTTAGGTACAACCCTTCAGGTCACGTGTGAAGGTGGGGTTTAGTCGTGTGAAGATTGTCCTTAACCTTTTCTCAGGAGATTGTAAGAATGAAGAATGCAGAACATGGCCATCGGTACGGACGGCTGCGAAAGTTGACGCCTCTACAATCGTCCGAGATACATCTCACAGGCAGCATTGCACCGAGGACGGAAAAGCGAAGCGCCCTGGGAAGCAGAGACAGTTCCGGTAGTCCCACCCACTGATTGTATCATCGATCGTTTGAAATTGTGCCAAGACTAAAGAGATTCAGGTGTACTGACATTGCACTGAGATGATGTCCGATCGTCCTCGTGAAAACACTCAACCGAGATTCTGATGCGCGTGCGGTCTAAGTGCCGAAGGCATTGAGGTTTGCAAGGGAATAGATGATCAACTCGAGCGGTGTCGTCAAATGTCATCCTCGCCGGCGCGTTGTCGATCGAAACCTTTCCGTGATCTGTGAATAAATTCATATTTCGGCGGCGGGGTTGACCGTCGTTGGTGTCCTTACTTCTTCGAGCTTGGCAGAGACATCTGTGCAAAGTGCAGCGCAAGTCCAAAAACATGTTTTCTCGAAATACCCTGCTTACGATCCCCTCACCTAGAGATAAGTGAGGATAAATAGGTCATTTCACAGCAATAATGCCTCGGGCCGTTCGAATGGGGTATGTTGAGCGCAAATGATCAATACAGACTGTTTTAGGGGTTTAAAGGAATAAACAAGAATAGATCGCCGTTATCACCCTTTGGGTATTGTGGTCATCATTTTTGGTATTAATGCTTGAGCGTACAAACATAAACCCGACACCATCTCACACGTCCTCTCATATTGCGCGCGTACGAACCTAGCGCCACGACGTCAGTGCGCCAGGCCGTCGGCAGCGAATCGAGAGTTGGTAGCGTCCTGCCAACGCTGAAAATTAATCGGTCCCTCAACAACACCGCGTCCTCGACCGACTGCTCGCAAATGAACGACCGCTGGCACTCTAAAGCGTTTACATCGGGGGCCGTCGCAGGCGGAAACTTGCGTCGTCCGCGCTGTCCGGCGGTTTGAGAAATCTAGGTTTTTTGGCAAGTTCGCGATACGTCCGAGAAGGCCGCCGCTGCAACCGCGACACGTCGGACACGGCCGCCGCGCCCCCCCCCCCCCCCCCCCCCCCCCCCCCCCCCCCCCCCCCCCCCCCCCCCCCCCCCCCCCCCCCCCCCCCCCCCCCCCCCCCCCCCCCCCCCCCC
>CACKRE030001805.1:122029-147704 GCA_902602495.3 Ectocarpus sp. CCAP 1310/34 | reverse complement strand
CCCCCCCCCCCCCCCCCCCCGCCCAAAACAATCTTCCTGCCTCAACACGTACTACACACACACTCACATGCATGCCCTAAATTATTATCTCTCTTTTTCTTCTTTCAGTTTCCTACGCATGGAAGTCCTTTTGAGCTTCCGTCCCTGCCGCCCGATCCATACCCGAGGAAAGCACCATCTTGCTTGTCGCTGTACCTGCCGGTGAGACACAACGGGAATAATGTTAGCTCAAAATGTCATGCTGGAATCCATAGCAACACCAACTCTTGCCAAAAAGCCACGCACCTGGCCATCGTCTCTGACAGACATGACGTTCCTCTGAAAGACACGACGTTGCTCAGAAACACTCCACGATGTAGCTGATTGGTCGTGTTTTACAATAGATGGTGTTTTTTTTCAAACTTCATCATGCCTCCCAATCATCGGTTCGGATCGAAATAACTCCACGTAGAGCTCAAACCCATGGACCGCCTCTGTCTGCAAGATATTCACGCGGCTGAACAAACTCCATGAATTACTAATGGGCTTGTTCCGAGGCGGGCAACGACTTGGTATCAGTGTACATACAGGAGAAGACGAAGATGTCTTTAGGGCTGATCCGCCGAGTGTTGCTCGAGAGTCCCAAGCTCCTCCTCTTCACACCAGTTTCAATTGGGAAATTTGATACAGATCGGTTATCTCAGCCGGCCGGGTTCATATTTCCCCCCGGTAGGAGTTTCAGAGCACCATACCTTTCCGAGCCGTGTGGGATACGTTCAATGGCATTTGGTATCCTGTGGCGGATAAGTCCGATCTCCGACCTTCGTGTTTCCGAGCGTGCCAAAGCTACCCGAAAAACGGTTCGGGAGATTCTTGAAGCTCTTAATAATGTTTCGCAGATCGCGCGTGGTAGTATCACAGCCATGTCCACCGAGGTCCTTTCGAAGACTGTGAAGCAAGCTCTTCGGGAGTCTGACGGTATTTTTAAACTGGTGTGACTTCAGACCATGGTTCACCTTCACTGACGGCTTGGCGGCGGAGCCGCGGACACATGGTGTCGGTACACGTGTTTCGCGTGCGGCGTCTCAACCGTGACGTTTGAACGCACACCTCTTGGTTCAACCTGCATTACCCACGATGACCTACGTCAAATACGCAACGCTGACTACCGTAGCCTAATCTTATCCATTCTTGCTCGCGGAAAGGAATGCGGTGCACGAAAATCCAACTCGATGCCGGCGTCCCGTTCAGCACTCCTTGTCCTCCTCCTCCTCCGATCCATACCCGAGGAAAGCCACATCTTGTTCATCGGTGTACCTGCCGGTGAGACACCAAGGGAAGAATGTTAGCTCAAAGTATCACGCTAAATCCGCAGCATCTATCCCTTCCTAGAGCCACCCACCTGGCCATCGCCACCGCGAGCATCTTCGGCCGCCCTGCCGTCCTCTCGCGAACTGGCAGCTTAAGAACGACCACGACCGACGTGTCGGGCCACGACCACGATTTGGCGTGAAACACCTCCACCTGGCGTAGCAAGCGAATGACGCCCTTCAATCCGTCCAGCTTCTCGTCGCCGACATGGCGTGACGGATAGCCATGGTTGCGGCCACCAGGGGCGTGTCGATGGCTTTTGTCGAATCGTCGAGCTTAAATGGGACTTTCGATGTTGAGTCAGCTCCTTGGTCGAGCAACATCCTCGCGATTCTGGGAGCATGAAAGCGTCCTAGATCGAAGGTGTCAAGGAGAAGGTTTCCCCGACAGTTGGCGATGTTCATGCAAGCACGCGTGTCGATATCCGCATGCCCACCCCGCCGCCGCATCAAGAGCTTGAAGCACGCCTCGGCGCGACCCTCGATGGCGGCGCACAGGGCCAAACCCGCCGTGTCCACCACACCGAAGTCACATAGGAGGGCCACGATGTCCTCGTGATTCATGTGTGCGGCCGCCTCGAGAGGCTCTGTGTCCCCTTCATGTGCGCCTGATTGAAATTCGCTTTCGCGCGAAGGAAAACTCTGACCGCTTCCAGTCGCCCCAAACATGCCGAGAGGTACAAGGGCGTTGATCCTTTGTTCATGCGACTGTCAATGTTCGCACCGGCATCGATTAATGCCACAATCCCTTCGCAGAACCCTTCCGCCGCGGCCAGGTGGAGCGGTGTATGGCCTTGAATCATCTTTGGTCCCGCTACACCATAATTCGTTTTCGCTTTCACGGTCTGCGCCAGCCTTGATGAGCGCCTTGGCGACGGCTAGGCGTTTGTTGCGAACAGAATTGTGTAGCGCGGTGTGGCCTCCACAGTCTTCGCTGAAACATCAGCCCCCCATTTCAGAAGGATTCTTATCACGCGCAAGTATCCCGTGTCAGCGGCAAACATGAGCGGGGTCCACCCGTGGTCATCGCAACCCGCGTCGATGTCGGTCGATCCTTTCGAAAGTAGATCGAGCGTGCGTTCGACGGAACCACTGGCTGCAGCATGGTGCAGCTTGCGCAGTGTAGATGGCATGTCACGAAGATTGTGGGGTAAACAAGGGAGCGTATGTCAACAAGGTTTTTTGGAAACAATTGCTTGGGTTAAACTGCCTCAACAAACCTCAATTTCTTACCCCGCCACTTTTGCATCCGTTCTACCCTCTCCTTGATGTTCATACCTATGTTGTCTAGACAGTTCCGTCGAAAGCTCTTGTACATCCTTCTACGATCAGGCCAGCAAGAGTGCTCGAGATCGTGAATCTTCTTCAACTGCTCGTTAAAGTGCTCAATATGACTTCCGGGGATGATGTCCCTGTGTTCCTCGACAGCTATGGAAGCCTTTTTTATGAGCATTTTCAATATCTTCTCGTATGCCTCATCCTTCTTCAGCCTGATCCAACCGTCGCCCGAAAGGAACACCACAAAGTAGTAGCCCTTTCGTGCGCGAAAGTTCATGTTCTCGTCCAACGAGTAGAGCTTAAATCCGAATTTGACGAAGAAATCAAGGCCAAGTTTCTGTCCAACCAGGCCTACCACGTATTCTTTTGATACGTGTTGCAATGATTCCGCACCGAAACCGTGTACGAAAATGTTTTGGGTGTTGTCGTACTTGGTGGACTTCTTTTTTGATAGTTGGACACCTCCGCCAACCACTGGAATACGCCCCGCCGAGTCAAGCAGTTCCCCCTGCACCTTGTCGTATTTCGAGATGCCTTTAATCTCAATTTCAGCGGTCGACAGTCGCTTGGATACAACATGTGGTGACAAGTAATCCTTAGACTGCATATAAACATATGCTTCACCGTCCTGAAAGTATATCCCAAGATATATCAAACCATTGTAGTGCGTTGCGAGAGTTTCGAAGATGGTGCTTGCGTCCATGCATGTTGGTTCGATGCGAACCCTGAGCTTACGGTGTCTCACGCACATGATATCAGTGGTGGCGATGCTCTGAGACTTCGGAGACGCTCGGTTGAATGAGGTGGACCAATGGAAATATTTTTGATGTATACAGATCACTTTGGTTTCGCGCTCGATGCCCTTGAGTGCGATGCCCTCCATCACATATCTGAGAAAATTCGACAAGGTACTGTCCTGCAAGGCAGGGTTTGCCTAACCCTCCCTCACATATCTGAGATTTTCGAGAAAGTGCTGTCCTGTGAGGCAGGGCTTGCCTAGCCCTCCTTCATGCCCTCCCTCAAACATCGTTAAAATTTCGGCAACGTGCTGTCCTTTAAGGCAGGGTTTGCCTAGCCCTCCCTCACATATCTGAAACGATTCGGCAGAGTGCTGTCCTGTGAGGCGGGGTTTGCCTATTTAGCCCTCCCTCATATATCTGAACAATTTCGGCAAAGTGCTGCCATGTGAGGCAGGCATTGCCTAGCACTCCGCGATGCCGTCCCTCAGAATTCTGAGAAAAAACAGCCAAGTGCTGTCCTGTGAAGCAGGGTTGGCCTAGCCCTCTCTCATATATGTGTAAAATCCGCCAAGTGTGCTATCCTGTGAGGCAGGGTTTGGTCTAGCCATCCCTCATATATCTGAACGCATTGACAAAGTGCTGTCATGTTAGGCAGGGTTTGCCTAACCCTCCCTCGTGTATGTAAACATATTGGCGAAGTGTTGTCCTGTGAAGCAGGGTTTGCCTAGCCCTTCCTCACAAATGTGAGGGAATTCGGCGAAGTGCTGTCCTGTGAGGCGGGGTTCGCCGAGCTCTCCCTCATGCCCTCCTTCATATATCTTTGAATATCGGCAAAGTGTTGTCCTGTGAGGCAGGATTTGCCTAGCCCTTCCATATATATCTGACCACATTGGCGAAGTGCTGTCCTTTGAGGCAGGGTCTGCCTAGCCCTCCCTCATACATCTCCAAGAAGTCGGCAAGGTGTTGTCTTGTGAGGCAGGGTTGTGCCCAGCCCCTCCCTCATATATCTTACAAAGTTCGGTAGAGTGCTGTCCTGTGAGGCAGGGTTTGCCTAGCCCTCCGTCATGCCCCCCCTCTTATGTCTTAGAAATTTCGGCAAAGTGCTGTCCTGTGGAGCAGGGTTTGGCCTAGCCCTCCGTCATATATCCGAACACATTGGCAAAGTGCTGTCCTGTGAGGCATAGTTTGCCTAGCCCTCCCTCAAACATCCGAACACATTGACGAAGTGCTGTCCTATGAGGCAGGGTTTTCCCAGCCCTCCCTCATATATCTCAAAGAATTCGGAAAAGTGTTGTCTGCCTGGTTCTCCCTCGTGTATCTTGAAAAATTTCTTCAAAGTGTTGTCTTGTGACGCACGGTTTGCCTAGCCCTCTCTCGAATATCTGAATACATCGGCAAAGTGCTGTTCTAGTGGCAGGGTATGCCTAACCCTCCGTCGTGCGCTCCCTCATGTATCCTAGAAATGTCGGCAAAGTGCTGTCCTGTGAGCCAGGGTTTTGCCTTAGCCCACCCTTATGCTCTTCGTCATAGATCTTAGGAATTTCGGCAAAGTGCCATCCTGTGAGGCAGGGTTTGGCTTAGCCCTCCTTCATGCCCTCCCTCATATATCTTAGAAAGTCGGCAGCGTGCTGTCCTGTGAGGCAGGGTTTTGCCTAGCCGTCCCTCATGCCCTCCGTCATTTGTCTTAGAAGTTTGGCAAATTGCTGTCCTGTGAGGCAGGGTTTGCCGAGCCCCCCCTCATATATCTGAACATACTGGCGAAGTACTGTTCTGTGAGGCAGCGTTTGCCTAGCCCTCCCTCATATATCTCAACACACTGGCAAAGTGCTGTCCTGCGAGGCAGGGTTTGCCCAGCCCTCCCTCATACATCTCAAGGAATTCGACGAAGTGTTGTCTGCCTGGTCCTCCCTCGTGTATCTTGAAAATTTCTTCGAAGTGTTGTCTTGTGACGCACGGTTTGCCTAGCCCTCTCTCGAATATCTGAACACATTGACAAGTGCTGTTCTAGTGGCAGGGTTTGCCCAGCCCTCCGTCATCGCTCCCTCATGTATCCTAGAAATTTCGGCAAAGTGCTGTCCTGTGAGGGAGGTTTTGCCTACCCCTCCTCCATGCCCTCCCTCGTATGTTTGAACACGTCGGCGAAGTGCTGTCCTGTGAGGCAGGCCTTGCCTACAGTAGCCCTCCCTCATGTATCTGTCCGCATTGGTGAAGTGCTGTCCTGTGAGGCAGGGCTTGCCTAGCCCTCCTACATCTGAACACGTTGGCAAAGTGCAGTGCTATCCTGTGGGGCAGGGTTTGCCTAGCCCTCTGTCATACGCTCCCTCATATATCTTCGAAATTTCGGCAAAGTTCTGTCGTGTGAGGCAGGGTTTTGCCTAGCCCTTCTTCATGCCCTCCCTCATATATCCTAGAAATTTCGGCAAAGTGCTACCCTTTAAGGTAGGGTTTGCCTAGCCCGCCCTCAAATGTTGTAATACATTGGGAAAGTGCTGCTCTGTGAGGTAGGAAAGAATATTTCATATTTCCCATGTCTCTCTCGCCGACAGGTTCAACAACAAGCAAGATGGAGCAGTCGAGGATACTGACGCGTCTGTGGCCCTGCTTTTATGTTTTTTCGGAGTATCGAGACCAACAGCATGGAGGGTTGAGCAGCATGGATAACTTGTCGTATGGGCGCATCCGTCGGATGTTGGATCACCAAACCAAGCTGACAGAGTGGTCGCTGAGTAAAGTCTTGTACAATAATGGAAAAATGACAGAAACATTTCATCAAAGTAGAACACCACCGTGAAGGGCGCACTGGGACTCGTCTTGCCGCACCTTTCTCCCAACAAGCCTATTCTCATCAACTTCCTTGAATACTTCACTCTATCGAGTTGATACAATACATCTATGACTGGGAAAAATCATGTACACAAAACACCACCACGAAGAGATCACGAATACTCCTCTCTTTTCACCTTTCTCCCAACGAAGCGGGCCAGACTCGAGATACGAGACGGGAAAAACCGGCTGGCCAAATCGAAGGTTGATGCTGAAAATCGAGCCGAGCTCTCAGATGATTTGGGACCCCGTCTTTTGAAATCAGAAATCTGAAAATATATTTGGTTTGGCGGTACATGGCCAAAAATCGTATTCTTTCATCCATCTCACACAGCCAGAATACCCCACAAACGATTGAAGACACACGGCACGGAGAAGAGCACCCAAAAACGGACACAAGGGTGGTCTAAAACAACAAAAACTACGTTTGTTTAAACCACTTGTTCATCACATCACACCCATCAAGTACCTTGCAGCACGAGACTGAGATACATGCGCCCAAAGAAGGACCGGTGTATATGCACGACCAAAACAACTGTGTGGAACGGACTCCCCCCTAAACGAGAGCTGTATCCACGTTCGTTTCCTTGAGAACTTCACTCTATCGAGTTGATAGAATACATCTATGACTGGGAAAAGTCATGTATACGAAACACCACCACGAAGAGATCACGAATACTCCTTCCCTTTCACCTTTCTCCCAACAAAACGGGCCAGACTCGAGATACGAGACGGAAAAACCGGCTGGCCAAATCGAAGGTTGATGCTGAAAATCGAGCCGAGCTCTCAGATGATTTGGGACCCCGTCTTTTGAAATCAGAAATCTGAAATCATATTCGGTTTGGCGGTACATGGCCAAAATTCGTATTCTTTCATCCATCTCACACAGCCAGAATACCCCACTAACGATTGAAAATACACGGCACGGAGAAGAGTACCCTAAAACGGACACAAGGGTGGTCTACAACAACAAAACTACGTTTGTTTAAACCACTTGTTAATCACATCACACCCATCAAGTACCTTGCAACACGAGACTGAGATACATGCACCCAAAGAAGGACCGGTGTATATGCACGACCAAAACAACTGTGTAGAACGGACTCCCCCCTAAACGAGAGCTGTATCCACGTTCGTTTCCTTGAGTACTTCACTCTATCGAGTTGATAGGATATGTCTATGACTGGGAAAAGTCATGTGTACAAAGTACCACCACGAAGAGAGCACGAATACTTCTCTCCTTTCACCTTTCTCCCAACAAAACGGGCCAGACTCGAGATACGAGACGGAAAAACCGGCTGGCCAAATCGAAGGTTGATGCTGAAAATCGAGCCGAGCTCTCAGATGATTTGGGACCCCGTCTTTTGAAATCAGAAATCTGAAAATATATTTGGTTTGGCGGTACATGGCCAAAAATCGTATTCTTTGATCCACCGCACACAGCCAGAATACCCCACAAACGATTGAAAATACACCGCACGGAGAAAAGTACCCTAAAACGGACACAAGGGTGGTCTACAACAACAAAACTACGTTTGTTTAAACCACTTGTTAATCACATCACACCCATCAAGTACCTTGCAACACGAGACTGAGATACATGCACCCAAAGAAGGACCGGTGTATATGCACGACCAAAACAACTGTGTAGAACGGACTCCCCCCTAAACGAGAGCTGTATCCACGTTCGTTTCCTTGAGTACTTCACTCTATCGAGTTGATAGGATATGTCTATGACTGGGAAAAGTCATGTGTACAAAGTACCACCACGAAGAGAGCACGAATACTTCTCTCCTTTCACCTTTCTCCCAACAAAACGGGCCAGACTCGAGATACGAGACGGAAAAACCGGCTGGCCAAATCGAAGGTTGATGCTGAAAATCGAGCCGAGCTCTCAGATGATTTGGGACCCCGTCTTTTGAAATCAGAAATCTGAAAATATATTTGGTCTGGCGGTACATGGCCAAAATTCGTATTCTTTCATCCATCTCACACACCCAGAATACCCCACAAACGATTGAAAATACACCGCACGGAGGAGAGTACCCAACAAGGGACACAAGGGTGGTCTACAACAACAAAACTACGTTTGTTTAAACCACTTGTTCATCACATCACACCCATCAAGTACCTTGCAACACGAGACTGAGATACATGCACCCAAAGAAGGACCGGTGTATATGCACGACCAAAACAACTGTGTAGAACGGACTCCCCCCTAAACGAGAGCTGTATCCACGTTCGTTTCCTTGAGTACTTCACTCTATCGAGATAATAGAATACATCTATGACTGGGAAAAGTCATGTGTACAAAACGCCACCACGAAGAGACCACGAATACTCCTCTCCTTTCACCTTTCTCCCAACAAAACGGGCCAGACTCGAGATACGAGACGGAAAAACCGGCTGGCCAAATCGAAGGTTGATGCTGAAAATCGAGCCGAGCTCTCAGATGATTTGGGACCCCGTCTTTTGAAATCAGAAATCTGAAAATATATTTGGTTTGGCGGTACATGGCCAAAATTCGTATTCTTTCATCCATCTCACACAGCCAGAATACCCCACAACCGATTGAAAATACACGGCACGGAGGAGAGTACCCAATAACGGACACAAGGGTGGTCTAAAACAACAAAAACTACGTTTGTTTAATCCACGTGTTCATCACATCACACCCATCAAGTACCTTGCAACACGAGACTGAGATACATGCACCCAAAGAAGGACCGGTGTATATGCACGACCAAAACAACTGTGTAGAACGGACTCCCCCCTAAACGAGAGCTGTATCTACGTTTTGGTACTTGTTTACCTAACCCCCACCCAAATCTATCACTTGGTCCATCAACTCGAGAGGACGCCCCGCTTTATTCGAGAAGGTTGGATTCACATTCTTGAACTTGTATACCACCATCCAGGCGTGTATGTACGCAGGTCCTTCTTTGGGTGCATGTATCTCAGTCTCGTGTTGCAAGGTACTAGATGAGTGTGATGTGATGAACAAGTGGTTTAAGCAGACGTAGTTTTGTTGTTTTAGATCACCCTTGTGTCCCTTTCTGGGTACTCTTCTCCGTGCCGTGTATTTTCAATTGTTTGCGGGGTATTCTGGCTGTGTGAGATGGATGAAAGAATACGATTTTTGGCCATGTACCGCCAAACCAAATATATTTTCAGATTTCTGATTTCAAAAGACGGGGTCCCAAATCATCTGAGAGCTCGGCTCGATTTTCAGCATCAACCTTCGATTTGGCCAGCCGGTTTTTCCGTCTCGTATCTCGAGTCTGGCCCGTTTTGTTGGGAGAAAGGTGAAAGGAGAGAAGTATTCGTGCTCTCTTCGTGGTGGTACTTTGTACACATGACTTTTCCCAGTCATAGACATATCCTATCAACTCGATAGAGTGAAGTACTCAAGGAAACGAACGTGGATACAGCTCTCGTTTAGGGGGGAGTCCGTTTACCCATCGTGCATATACACCGGTCCTTCTTTGGGTGCATGTATCTCAGTCTCGTGTTGCAAGGTACTTGATGGGTGTGATGTGATGAACACGTGGATTAAACAAACGTAGTTTTGTTGTTTTAGACCACCCTTGTGTCCCTTTTTGGGTACTTTTCTCCGTGCGGTGTATTTTCAATCGTTTGTGGGGTATTCTGGCTGTGTGCGGTGGATCAAAGAATACGATTTTTGGCCATGTACCGCCAAACCAAATATATTTTCAGATTTCTGATTTCAAAAGACGGGGTCCCAAATTATCTGAGAGCTCGGCTCGATTTTCAGCATCAACCTTCCGTTTGGCCAGCCGGTTTATCCGTCTCGTATCTCGAGTCTGGCCCGTTTTGTTGGGAGAAGGGTAAGAGGAGAGGAGTATTCGTGGTCTCTTCGTGGTGGTGTTTTGTATACATGACTTTTCCCAGTCATAGATGTATTCTATCAACTCGATGGAGTGAAGTTCTCAAGGAAACGAACGTGGATACAGCTCTCGTTTAGGGGGGAGTCCGTTCTACACAGTTGTTTTGGTCGTGCATATACACCGGTCCTTCTTTGGGTGCATGTATCTCAGTCTCGTGTTGCAAGGTACTTGATGGGTGTGATGTGATGAACACGTGGATTAAACAAACGTAGTTTTGTTGTTTTAGACCACCCTTGTGTCCCTTTTTGGGTACTTTTCTCCGTGCGGTGTATTTTCAATCGTTTGTGGGGTATTCTGGCTGTGTGCGGTGGATCAAAGAATACGATTTTTGGCCATGTACCGCCAAACCAAATATATTTTCAGATTTCTGATTTCAAAAGACGGGGTCCCAAATCATCTGAGAGCTCGGCTCGATTTTCAGCATCAACCTTCGATTTGGCCAGCCGGTTTTTCCGTCTCGTATCTCGAGTCTGGCCCGTTTTGTTGGGAGAAAGGTGAAAGGAGAGAAGTATTCGTGCTCTCTTCGTGGTGGTACTTTGTATACATGACTTTTCCCAGTCATAGACATATCCTATCAACTCGATAGAGTGAAGTACTCAAGGAAACGAACGTGGATACAGCTCTCGTTTAGGGGGGAGTCCGTTCTACACAGTTGTTTTGGTCGTGCATATACACCGGTCCTTCTTTGGGTGCATGTATCTCAGTCTCGTGTTGCAAGGTACTTGATGGGTGTGATGTGATGAACACGTGGATTAAACAAACGTAGTTTTGTTGTTTTAGACCACCCTTGTGTCCCTTTTTTGGGTACTCTTCTCCGTGCCGTGTATTTTCAATCGTTTGTGTTTTTACTTTTCCGCGCTCGGCGCAGCCTACGCTTTATTACTCACGCTACGAAGTAAAGAATCACAATGAACCCAATCCCACAAAAAATCCCGTACACAACCAAGTGCTGCGCCGGCACTTGCGTCGCCGGTCTCGGCAAAATCGTCAGCCGCCACCGGCACACCTTCACTTGGTTCGGGAGGCGTGGGAGACACCGATTGAAAACTTTCATCGTCCTCAACGCCCCCTTCCCCAATACCACTGTCGGAGATTGAATCAGAAGTATGCAATGTAATATTCAAACCCCTCGGCACAGCCGTGGGTACCGGCGTGTGCGCACCATCACTCGGCGCGGCAGTAAACAACGACGAGGAAATAGACGGACTACTGCTAGCCATTTGCGAAGCAGTGAGGAAGTACATCATCCAGTCCAGAGCGCAATTAAACATCTGCCAACTGAAGTCGTGATACACTACGTCGTTCACGACTTTCGTGAAAAACGCTTCTTTTTTGAAACCACGCCTCTTCATGTACTTCTCTCTCAGATCTAGGATGTCAACGGGAACCGCACCCTTGACCACGGTGCAGTTCTCGTCTGCAAACTGCATGGACTGCGGTGTTTCGATCCCGAGGTCATTCTTAACGTAGTCCGCATGCTCCTTGCAGTACGCCTTGTATGATTGAGTCGAGCGAACCTCCTCCGCGAGCTCCGCACGAATCAAATCCTCCTCCGCAAGAGTAGGACGAAAGCGTGCGCGTACGGGGACATCGCAAGGTGTGCGTGTGTGTGTGCGAGCATGGGCGGTGAAGGGTTAAATTTGGTTTCGAGAAGATGGGCATGTGCAGAAGCTGAAATGAACGGCTTTCCGGTAGAGATTGCCGTGATCGGCTGAAAAGGATGAAATTTTGAAATTGGAGAAGAGAGAGACAGTCGGCTTGTCATGTCTTGAGAGACTAGCTGCGCAAAAGGTTGCGAAATGGAAGAAGAGAGAGGTCGACTTGTCATTTCTTGAGAGACTAGCTGCGCAAAAGGTTACGAAATGGGAGAATACAGAGACGGTCGCCTTGTCCTCTCTTGAGATACTAGTTGCGCAAAAGGTAATGGAATGGCAGAAGAGAGAGACGGTCGGCTTGTCATTTCTTGAGAGACTAACTGCGCAAAAGGTTATGAAATGGAAGAAGATAGAGACGGTCGGCTTGCCATCTCTTGAGAGACTAGCTGTGCAAAAGGTTATGGAATGGGAGAAGAAAGAGACGTCAAGGACTTTTTCCGGCTTGATATTGTTTTTGAACCTTAGCCTATATTTTAGTATGGTATTAAAAGGGAATTCAGGATGCATGTTTCTCTAAGTTATCAGCAGTCTAACCCTAACCCCCCGAGCCTATATTCTAGTATTGTGCTAAAGGGAATTCAGCACCCGTACTGTACATTTGTCGTGCATTGTGTACAGTAGTTTCGGTGGCTTGCATTCTGCGTGACATCGATTCTGTCAAGGCATAGATTTTGTCAAGGTCGTTCTTCGGCTTGACCTTGTTTTTGAATCCTATCCTTCCAAATTACAGACATCAAGGCGAGCAGCTCGTTGTTTTTGTCTTTTTGTGCGTTAAGAAACGTACCATAACTTGCCCGTTGAGGAAGTGTTTAAAGATTCAAGCGTTTACCTCCCAAGACCACAGTAATAAATGAGGAATTACACCTGGTGTAGCTTATGTTTCTGCTTCACTCCATCTTCGCTAATCTCTAGTACATGCTCATTCCACCGTACTCTTTTGTAGCAAGGCACGGGGCACAGCGTTCCGGCCATTATCTTTCCAGCTATTCGCTGTCGGCCGACGGTGCGCACCGAAACACCAGCGACTCGCCACGAGGTACTTTGCCTCCTGAAGAGAGTATATATGGGTCCAATAGAAAGTGCGGGTGAGCAGACATATGGTCAGGTATATCTTGAGATCAATACAGAAAAGGGGGTTGCTCAGCACACTGTCACGGCCGTGGGAGAACAAATCAGCGTGGTTTAAAAACCTGTGCGCGATATCCAACACATTTTCTCCCGGCATGTGGCGAAGAGCTTCAGCATCAGGCTTTGGTTGTTTTTGGTTGTGTGGAATGTACCAAATTCGGGCATGCCACTCTCTAATTTCTGGCGTGTTGGCGGTGAGATGTCAAGGATTTCAATGTGCGAAACTATCTGTCATGCGTCCGCAAAAAAATGCGTAGACAGCCCTAGTTCCATTCGTCAGTTGTGAGCTGGAGAACGAACCATCACCTCCTTACACCACGTGCAGTATGGTATCAGAACCAGAACCCTCAAGCAGTTGCCCGTGGCACAAGAAGCCACGGAATTATTCCGCGAGCTTCTTGTTTCTTGCCATCATCATGACAGACACAAAAATGGTGGATTTGGAAAAGCAAACATCGCGGCTGTCGCCGCTGACAGCGACGTAAAATCGATTACTCCGCAGCTGGCTAGCCACATCCTCTATCCCCGCAAACAGATCCTCGCGCGACACGCGGCAAATGGATTCTAGCACTCTAAAACCCTCGTTACGCACAAATTCCCGCCACTAATTTCCACGCTCTGGTATCAACGGGAAACTCGCGTACCGCGCATAACTGATCGCGCCAGATAGCTTTCCCCGTATCAACCAACAGCTCTGCACAACACAAAAACAAGAACAAATCAGTCAGGGCCGCTGTGGTCGTGGAGGCGACGCCTCGCCAGCCTGTACGACATGGCCGGGGAGTGGTCACTCAGCCGCTGGACTTTACCCGTGAACGAGTGAGGGGGGCGATGGGACCGCCGTTGCTGTTGCGGCGGCGGCGGACAATACGTGCCACCTCCGCATCCGCTGCGTGGGAGGCGGGCGACGGTTCCTCCAACTCTGTGTCTGTGTCGCTTTCGGAGGTGCCGGTCTCTTCGAGTTCGGGGGTCTGCGACCGGGCCGTGATTGCTAGGAGTTGGTTAGATCGATGACCTCACCGCCAGCGACAGTGTTTCCCAGCCTTGGTTTTTGATGGATAATGTGTGTGATGTAAGGAAAGTCTGTTGTGACGAGCAAGGCTTGAGGTGCGGAAACACACGTTCCGATAGAGAAAAAAAGCGTACGCGCCACGCCATAACGAGAAACAAGAACGTGCTTCCACTTGCTGGCAGTGAGACGCGTTGGGGTCAGTCTGTGCCACCTCCGTATCCGAATTTCATATATGTTGGGATCTGGTTTCCACGTCCATTGCAAGCATTCGCTTACACTGGCATACGAGATGGTTCATCAGCGCACGATCCACCTCCCGGCACCGTGCTATCGATCAGATAGTTCACTTACGATGCACGCCCCGATGGCAGGTTTCGCTCCCGCCCGTTGTGGGTTGCGGACAAACAGACAGGTGGGACCTGCCCCCTCTCCAGAAAAAAGCTTCGAGTTCAAAAGAATAACCCGCAGCTCCACATCAATTTTTTACACCGGTCTTAGTGCAAAGATGGTGGAGATGCGGTCCTGTGGGTCGTTTCTCAGCAGGTGCATGTAGCGTGACTCCGTAGATTCTTTCAATATCCATTATGCGGTGAAATACAAAATGCTCTAAGGAGTAGCCCCATCAAACATACATACAGCTGGCCAATCATCGTGCGCCGCCTATCAAGCTATCACCAACGGACGAATCAAAACACCGCAACGCACATACACACAGTGTTGCTCAGCAACTACGGCCAACGCGGTAAATCTGGTCCTCGTCGTCGGACAAGGTAGATAGGCGCACGCCAGTTTGTCACCAAAGGGTTCGCGAGGCAAAGGAATTAGCATAATTGCCCACTGCGCGAAATGCGCCTCCGGTCGTTCCGTGTTGTCGGCCCTGTCTGTGAGAAAGCGACAGTACTCGTTGTTTCCGTTCGTACCACGAGGCCGTCGACCACATAGACTCCATTCCAAGTTTGGAAGAAGGCAGCCAATTCAGAGCGTTGGTGGTGCGCGAGTGGTGCACGTGGATCAACGGTCTCGTGCGCAAGTTTGGGTTTGTGGTCTCCGAGCGCTTGCTGTCGCCCCCGTTGCTGGTAATTGAGGAGTCGGTGCCAGTGGGTGTTTGCAGATCTGAAAAATAATTGATATCATGCATTCGAGCAACACGCGTCCTGAAATGTGCGCTGCAAAAGCACTTCGTTTACGTGTGGTGGGCGCTCCGGAAACGGAAGGTGGCTCATCGACATCGATCGTGCAGGCAACACCAAAAATGGGCGGTCCAGCCGGCTGCACTTGATACAAAAGTTTCCACGGCGACCAAATCCCCCGAGAAGCACAGTTTTGCTAGCAGAAAAATACTCCTATATTTTTTAGCGTGCCCAGGCACGTTAAAGCGGCGTGAGCACAACCCGTTAAACTTCAAAGTCCTCATCGAGTATGCCATCGTGTACGAGCCGCGCAACACACTCCGCATTCCACTCGGTAATAACTCCATCCAAGACCTAATTTCTCCCCCCAAACTGAACTCCAGACTCCTCGCAGGGCGCGCAACGGCGTGTATCACCGAGTGTTTCCACCACCTTGTTCTTCACGCGCGGTAGCGGCGCTGAAACTCGGCTTTCCTTCTGCTCGTCCGCACGAATCCTGTTCGTTATGAGCGCGAAATATTTGACTCGCCATGATGAATCGTGCTGATCGAGATGTCGTCAAGCTGTGACGTCACCGTCAGAACGTGAAGTGACATGGCGGATGTCCAGAGTGTCAGCTAGGGCAAAAACTCTTCCTGTGAAAGCACGGCTAACCGGATCTGCTTGACACTCCATGCTGAATACATTAGTGTACCTTGTGCATCGCGTCTCCATTCTTGTTCTTACCCACGCAGTTAGCCCACGATTTCACACACAGACGCCAAGTGCCTGGGACATCGTGCGGTACGGCTGACGTGCCAACCCTCGAGCCTCCAAAAAAAGAGCGACATGCCAGGCTCTGCAGAGAATCCAAATCACTCTGTAACTCCAAACACCCCGTAATTGTTCAGTTCTCCTTCTTCTCCGCAACAAAAAGCTGCGCGCGAATCGCGCTGCAACCGCACGTTGCCGGGGGAAGCGGATCGATGTCCACGGTGTCCGCCTCGAGGATGGCCCACGCCTCGTCGATGCGCTCCTGGGTGTGCTTACCCCAGCCGGTGTTTTCGGTCTTCATGCCGTTACACGTGTATTTTACATCCGTGGAGGCTTGCTTGGCGTTGCCGTACAAAATCTCGACCGGAACTGGGAGTTGACAGGCGCTGAGGATATAGAATGCGTCGCGGTGGGCCTGCCGAATTCTAAAACCACTCGTTACCAACCAAATGTTTTCCTTCGCTATGACGTAGGGCATGTAATCGGCGAGGTTTCTGTCCATTGTAGAAGCGAAGTCAGGCGCTTGGTAGTAGTCATGCCCGATGTTCCCGTCGGACGTGAGATTATTCAGCAGCTGGAGAGCATCTTTCGTTCTCGATAGCATTTCCTTTGAGATTCCATGAGTGGAGCAGCCGATGAGCCAGGCCAACATGCTTGCAGACGAGTTGTGGCACGCCTACACATGTCTTGACTTGTAAAGTTTGGGGTAAATTTTTGTTTGCGGAGACGACAAACCAACGTGCGTCAGCTCCCGATTGTTTACCCAGAACTTACGACGCCGAAGTATACCGCCTCGTGTGAAAAGGTCTTGCGAAGAAACGAGTCTGATCGGCTGTCTTTACGAAAAGTGCGCAAGCGCCTTTCTGTTCTCAAAGCCGATAAGCCAGGCGTAACGCCATGATTGTTGAACGCGATTAGATTAAGGCCATCCTCCAAGCTTGACGCCATAATTGCCGACCTGGCTTAATTTGTTTTATTCCAACGACTTGATTGCCACACTATCTTCACCGCCCACACGTCACCATCGGGCAACAACCCTGAGCACGTATTGAAATCGAAATCTCGCGCGGCCAGGCGACCACATTTGCATATCCGCCCGGTTCCGCCGAACTGCTTCAGGGGGTGCTTGACCTCTCGAGCCATGGGTCTGGCCTCCCTTGCCTGTTCTTCCTCTTCACGCGCGACGAGCTCCACGCAGACAGCTCCAACATGGCCGTGGTGACGAAGCAAAGAGGCCACTTTTACATCTCCGAATTCCCGAATCAGCGCGTACACGGCCTCCAACTCGTCCGTGCACGGCCGTATTCATCCCGGTCACAGAAGGATATCGTGCCTCTATTGACCGGTGCTGTGTGTGTGAAATGCATGCGTTTTTCGAGAGGAACTTGGCGACGTTGACTTGTCGATCCGCAAGCAAGTTTAAACCACCTCGCCCTTGACACTAACGTCTACTTCGGTGAGGACGGCCATGGTATCCAAAATGTGAAATACTGTGCGCGAATCGAACTCGAACTCATAGCCGAAATCAGACATCCAGCTTTAACAGCTCATGACGTTGTCGCAACGCTCGCGCTTGAGCGAGATGTCCTTTTCTTCGATTTCCTGGCGCTTACGTTTAAGAGACTACTCGACCATTTGTTTGGCGAACTGCTCACGATCTTCATCAGACAGGAACCGAAATCCAGGTGGCATGTCGTCAAGGTCGGTCTTGTTGTCCATGGCGGGCTCCCCCCGATCTTCAGCACAAACGAACTTACAGCCGGGCGGTATGTCTCGCGACTGGTCCGTGGCCACCTTGCTGGCATTCGCGTGCAGGCTCGCTTCTCGCATGGCGATGTGACGCGTCTCGGATTCCTCCACGAGCCTTGTGTCTCCGCCCAGTGCTTTGCACACCTTGTGCGAGATGTCGCGACGAACGTCATCCGCAATCACGCCGGGCAAGAGCCAAACAATCTCGACAAGCATGTTGACGCCTGCCACAAGCGTGAGCCTCCCCCTGTTGTTGATTTGAACTCTGAGGAAGTCGCGATCCGTGTCGGAGGTGGCGCCGAGGAGCTTGCGAACAGCTTTCTCGGCCTCCTCATCGTCACATTTGAGAACCAGTTTGGCGACGTCCGTGACAGAGCCCTTGTTTGATGCACGGTCGACGCGTATCACGGCGTCCATGTTGCTATTTAGTTCGGCATACATTTTAATTGTTGGTGGATAAACGAGATATTTACGCCATCGTCACGCCCCAAATAGGGCGTTCGATCAGATCCTCATCCCTCTGGAAGGCGCGGACGACGGACATCGCGGCGACGCTGTCCTCCGCGGAAACTTTCGACACGTTCTTCTCCGCGCTTTCGGGTACCGTGTGCACACCTCTGATCGACGTCCTCCTCTGTTCATTCAAGCCTTTGTTTCTTCGGTCGCGCGTTTTTCTGTTCCACCGCCGCTCGTTTGCGCTTCTCTTGGCGAACTCTCTCCATCCAAGGGTTGACCTCGTGGTGTGAACCGTTCTAGTCAGATGACATGTTTCTCGGGAGGACACCGAGGATGGCTTTGGGGATTTCTGCCTCGTAGGTGTGTTGACCGTGGCACGAGCTGTATCCCTCCCTGACATTGACCGGTATTGCCGATCGCGCGAGAGGCATGAGCTCATCCGGTGTCCCGCTCCGGAGGTACGGTCCGGAGGTACCGCCCATCGACCTCGAGGCCCTTGGTGCAGTCCAAGTGCGCCGGGATTCCTGGAGGCGCTCGAATTCTTGCTTTGCAACTCTGTTTACAGACGATGCACTTGGCGCTCGGCGATGGCCTTCAAGTCCGATGAACGGGTTCTCAGCGAGGTTCCAGAGGGTTTCTCTCTGGAATTTGGTCATTTTTGGCTTGATGCTTTCGATAGCGGCCGGAATGTTGGCGTAGAAGACGCGTTTGAAGCGTCGGAAAGCTCCCGCGAACGACACTTTGGACATCGCTTCGGGCAAGAAGGCAGTCACGAGATCGATTGTTGTTTTTGGGACCTGGCAGAATGTGCGTGCGCGTGCCTGACATTCGTCCGTCGTTTCAACTTGCAATGTTGTGTTTTGCGACGGCTAGCTTGTCCCCAAGTTGTGTTCAGTGAGCGGGATGGAGCCGGTAGCAGAGGAGCCCACGGCGGTAACGAACCGGTGATGCCACACGTGCCTCTCCCGTATCACCGTCTCAAAAACAGATAACGTTTACCCGCGCCGGGGCATATTGGCCCCGGGCGTGTCGGCCGGCGCCCCTTCGTATGTTACGCACGTTTACACGGCGCCTACGCGAGATGAACGCTGCGGAAAAGGAAGGTGGTTGCTCAACATCGACTGTGCAGGCAGTACCAAATGTTTTTTCGCTATAGATGGTCCGCGAGTTCCGCCCGCCCGAAACGTTCTAAGCACGAACGATGGAGGTTAAGGGAAGAGCAGTTTGCTGGGAGACAAAAACAGCAGGGTTTGCCAATGTGGCAACGAGTCGGCGGCAAGGTGTTGCTTCCAAATGTGCCTCGCACGTCGTGAGCAACGTCTATTATATTGTCACGAACGCTTGCGTGGAGGCAATGATTGCGCCACCACGCGCTCATATTTTTTCGCGCAGGCCAAGCGCCAATGTTGATTGATTGGCGGCAACATTACCAAGCCCCTACCGCGCCTCCGCCACGAAAGTCCCGCGCTCGTTGACAACCGGTGCCGCCTGAACCGCGCCTACCAAAAGTTGGAATAGTAGAAATGCGTTTGATAAAAAAGTTTCCACCGCGACCACACCTGCCTCGAATGTACCGGTGACTTGGTGTTGAGGCAAGGCACGGTCAACGTGTTCCACTTCGCACACCGCCAGCTGATGAAAAGCAAGCAACCGTGTGCCATACAAAAAAAACATGTTTTAATTTCTCCAGACGCAAGTGAGCACCCCGGACTCTTGAGTATGCTGAGCCGTGCGTGACGACATGCTATCTACACCTCTTCCCCCTCCCGCTTCCGCTCTCTGTCAGTTCTCCCAACAGCTCTCCGCCAAAACCCTCGTGCCAGCTGCTTTCGCTGATGGCGCTCCCGAATAGTACCTGGGAACAAAACGGGGCAGGGTTGGTGTGGAACGAATCGCCCGCTCTCACGTTCCTGAAACACAAGTGCAGTATGCCAGGAAGTGTGATGAAAAGTCAAGTCAAAGTCGCAAGGCCAACCAGAGAAACAGAAGTGAAGTGAACCCTTACCGCTGAGCTTTCGCACCCCTGCTGCCGTCTGGTCAACATGTCAGGCCCAGGTGCTCGTGTACAGAAAGAGGTCACCGCTCGAGGAGAAGCTACGCCGCTAGATGCTGCCACCACCGTCCTCCGTGCTGGCCCTTCACGCGCTGGTGCACCGGTGGTATAACGCGCCTCGCGTGACTGTGGATTGGTGGCCAAAACACCTGAAGGTTCAACGAATATGGCATCTACCGCGCATGAAGTAACTGCAGTCTTTGTCCTTGGTTGTCACCATTTGGTTGTCACGAAACATACCGTACACAGAAGCTGTTGGAAGGCGTGGCGGCGCACGAGGGGGTACTATCATCGTGAGGTGAACAAAAGAGCGGGAGGGATTTTACGAGTACAAGGCCTTTATCATTTAGGGCAGAGCATCAGCGCCAGCACCAGCAACGTGCAACACTTGCGGGATCGATGTAGGCCAGTGGTCCACCTCCTTTCACTTCACACCTGCAAACGTACACGTCACTTGTTTGCAAGAAATACAGTGTAAAGCGTACTCGAAAGACATGTCTGGAGTCAGCAACAGCCGTCCTAGTGTCCTTGAACGAACTAAATACCGCGTTCCTCATAGCTTCCTCGCGAAGAAAATCACCAAGTTCCAATCCTGCTGCCGGCATATCCCTCCCCACCGCCACGATTTCCGGCTTCTTCAGCTTCTGGTGAAGGCTATCTGTATGTCACCGTATGATCAAAGTTGAATACAAGGCAACAGACGAAGACGGTGGCAGCGGGTGGCGCGGAGTTAATAAAGATGGCAAATGCACTTCATCAGGGTTTGGAACCACCAAATGTTAAACGCATGGGTCTACCTCAGCAACGAGACACACCCACACGCGGCGATGGCGGCGGTGGCGGCGGCGGCGATATCGGCTCATCTCCGTTCCGTTGCTTCAGGAAGTCACCGCCCGATGCGCCGAAGTCCGGAGAATTGGATCGGGCCTGTTTCGCCCCAGACTCTCCCCTAGAAGGAGTGGCACCACCTCCCGCACCAGCATCATCATGTGCACAGCTCATCCAGCTCCTCCTTATTGCGACTGGCCCCCTCTACGATACCCTTGGCCTTCAGCACCGCTACGCAGAGAGCCACGACTGGCGTGGCTGCATCGATCTCGGTTGTTCCCGTCGCAATCGACTCTACTACGGTCGACACCCCGAGGCTCGCCGTCTCTTGCGCGGTTTTGAATAGCGTCACTTCGGGTGGCCATGGTTGAATTGTTCCTTTATTTGAAGTCGGGCAAGGGGGGTGGTATTCGGCGTCACAAACGATTTTTTTTTCTCATATGCGTTGATCCAAAAACCAATCGGCACGTCATGTTTTCAAGATGAGACCTTGACAGCATTTGTGCAGTAGTCATCTCAAAGAAATATGGAAGCACAATGAAACATACCCCACCGCATCGCTGTCGCACACAGCATCGCTGTCGCACACGTGTGACCTGCATCGTATGGCAGACTTGCGAACTCGCTTCTTCTTCCTGATTTACAAAACTGAATTATCGGAGATCAAGGTTGCACACAATCCCTTCGGCTGTTTCCACGCCCCATAAGCCTTCGCTTACACTGGCATGCGAGATGGTCCATTCACACAATAGCTACCTCCCGGTATGCGATAAATCAGAAAAATCACTCACCACGCACGCCCCAGCGGCAGTCTGGCTTTGGCTCCCTCCCGCGTGCTTTGGGTTGCCGACAAATAAGGCCCGTTTTAAACGGACCGACTTTTTGTCAAAAATTTTGAAAGTGTCAAAAAAAATGGAACCTGTATGTAGGCGTTTGTCCATTTTTTTCAAAAATATTTGGAACGAAGTTGGGCGCGAAAACTTTGCTCCACTTCGTTCCAACTTTTTGACAACCCTCTGAAAGTATTTGGAGCACTTTCCAAAGTACCCTTCAAAAATTTTGACAAAAAGTCGGTCCGTTTAAAACGGCCCTAAACAGGTGGACTGCCCCCTCTCCAGAAGATAGCTTCGAGTTGAAAATAATTCAGCGTAGCTCCGCGCCACTTCTTCACACCGGTCTCAGTGCAATGGTGGTGGAGATACGGCCCGTGGCGTGTTGTCTTCTCAGCGTGTGCCTGTGGCGGGGCTCCGTAGATTACACATATGCGGCGAAATTAAACTATTCACGCAGCAGTTGCATATCCCAACGCGCCATCTAGAGCGAGCTCGGTGGAGGGAAGTGATGGAGGGAGCGTGGCGCGGTCTGTGAGGTTTTGCTCTAGCTGTGGGTTCGAGTGTGCCTGGAAACCAGCTTAAAGGTGAAGTTCTTTGGTGGCACATGTTCGTCAACATTTGACCTGCGGCGGCGCGATTGGCGGCAGCACAGAAATCTCCTGCAGTCGGTGTGCTCGATGGGCGTGAGGGTTTGAGTGTGCTCTCGATACAGCAGAACTGTGGCAGCTAAGACCACAACAAAACACAGCAGTATTCTTTGCATTTTGTGCCATCCCACCGACAGGGTGCGGAGTTTTCAGCAAAGCGAGGTTCGACGAAGCCACTGAAGCCAATCCCCTGTCGGCAGATCTTAAAATGACTTAAGGCGCCTTCGTCGTCGTTTGTTTGCTGGTTTTGTTCAATGGCTCCGAGCCACTTGGCGTAACCAATTTTCGAGTTGAAAGTTCTTGAGGAGTAGTTGCCTGTTTTCGTTTTCGTTGTCCTGTTTTACTTTGGTGATTTTCGGTCTCCCTGTTCCACTGGGGCACGAGACGAAGATTTATCAGACTGCGCGATGTCCAAACCACAACGTATTCGGTAGGCAGTTATCATTTCTTGACATTGTGGAATTTCGTCTGCTCTGTATTGAAGGTCTGACTCAGGGCCGTATCCTCGAAGTCGCAAACGATACGTTACGTGTACTTTACGGGGTTTTCGGCCCCCTACCAATCGTATGGCTTAGCACTTTGTCAACGACGTAGGATTCAATTTTCGGTTGAGCTCCGTCGGGATGGCCTAGCTCGGGCAACGCAATCTAGCGTCCTTAGAAAACTCGGAAAGTTTATCGAAATCTGGCGCCGGTGGCGTATTTCTCGCGTAGTACCATTTAATGTGGGTTAAATGGACCGAAACTTCACGAGTTTTGTTCTGGCGTCTCACTCTATATTCCACCGGTGACAATTCAGAGCAGATGACGTAAGGTCCTCTCCAGGTAACAATGATTTCGAATTTGGTTCATCAGAATCCTGGTATGGGCGGTACCCAAGTACTAGATCACCAGGTTTAAACACAGGGATAGGGCGCATTTTAGCGTTCTTGGCAGCTTGTTTTTGTGTGCGTTCCGATAGGTTACGGCGCGCTAGTTCAAAAGCAACCTGCATATTTTCCTGTGTAGTTTTAGAGAATTCCTCGTGCTGTTGTTCCCACATGAGGGATGCCGAGAATAGGTGCCATATTCAAGAGCTTGTTTCTCACGCAAGACATCGCGGTTAATAGTTTCAAATACGTTGGTCGCGCTAATATAAACTGATTTCTCATCGAATAATTCGCGATCACTTTGAACTGGTCGCAAGTTCTCCAAACGATCTGCAGATACTTGGCACGCATGTGGTGGGACATTTGTATGCAGTGCAGGGTCATCAGGCACATTCCTGCATATCGGTGCAAGTTGCGGTGCTTCCAACTGTTGTTGGTGATCAAACGCAAACAACCGAGATAGGGTCTGGGACTACGTAACTTTCCGGGCTTGTGTCGCACGGTAAATTCAAAGGGACTGCCAAGTAATTGCCCATCTAGTCAGCATAATAGACGTGTCTTGCACGGTGTACAAATATCTCAATGCCGCGAGATCCGTGACGACTTCGAAATGTCTGCCCCATAAGTAGGGTCGCCAGTTTTGTAAACTCAAGACCACACCGTAACATTCCTTCATCGTCGCAGAGTAGTGGTGACGTTGAGCTTTGTTAAATCGTTGGCAAAAATATGCGATAATATTCACATCGTCACCGTTCTGTTGGCCCAGGAATGCTCCTGTACCAACTTCACTAGCATCTACGTGAACCACGAAGTCTTTAGTGAAGTCAGGGAACACAGGTGCTTTGCTGAGGAAACGATAAATATCGGCAAAAACCTTACCATGTTCCTGGATTCAACGTTTCGCGATCGATTTTACATGCTTTTTTTGTGCGAGTTCGAGCAGGTGGTGCGATCACCGTAGAAAGGTCAGGTGTAAATTTCCTAACATAGTTAACCATTCCCATTACTGAGCGAAGTGCTTTG
This sequence comes from Ectocarpus sp. CCAP 1310/34, assembly GCA_902602495.3. Lineage (NCBI taxonomy): Eukaryota > Phaeophyceae > Ectocarpales > Ectocarpaceae > Ectocarpus > Ectocarpus sp. CCAP 1310/34. Next base: position 123,471 of record CACKRE030001805.1, on the reverse strand, counting down.
ATTGTATTGAGTACAGGCAAGTCGATAATAGATTTTCTACGACTTCCTCCCCAAAGCGAATAACTTTTGCAGACAGTATGTGCCCCAGGTATTTTACTTCCTGTGGTCCAAATTGTACTTTGGAGGGTTTCAAGGTAAGACCGGCCGCTTGGAGTGCTTGGAGCATGCTTTATAGTAACAAGGTTAGATGGCTCTCCCAATTTGAGCTGCAGCAAATAATGTCGTCCATATACAACAAAAGTCCACTGCGCGGTCCGAGGTGAGAGAATGCCAGAGACATCATACGGGCAATTAGAAAATGAGCATTCGCAATTCCGAAGGGAAGGCGTTTGAAAACCCGTTTCCCTTTGGGTGTCACAAAAGCGGTCTTTTCTTGTTCTGCTTCGTCTACTTCAATTTGGTGGTAGGCTGACTGGATATCGCAGACAGTTATAAATTTTGCACCTCTAACGGTATCAATATGGGATTCAATATCTGGCATGGGCCAAGATTTTCGAAATATACTCTTGTCATTTGTAGAGCGGTAGTCAACGCAGAACCGAGGAGTGCTATCAGCTTCTGCTACGATGGTAACAGCAGATCCCCACGAAGTGGGTCTCTATTCAATAATAATCTCCTCGTCTTCCATTTGTTCCACACACTTGTCGATAACTTCTTGTGCTCTATGATTAGCACGATAGGGAGCACGGTCGACTGGTTTAGTGCCTGGTTCTAGCGGAAAGTCTGCCTTGGCTATCTTGCATTTTCCGAGCTCCTTCGAAGTTAATTGATGAAAACACATTACGGTATTTCGCGCATAAATCCAAGACTTGCGAGCATTGTTGAGGAGTAAATGTAGTGTTCGTGGACTCTTTTTTCATAGCTCATTTCAACTCGTCCCTCTTGTGTCTGAACGTGGTTTGGTCGCTATTGACAGCGCTAGCAGTTTTATCAGCAACCGATTTTACTGGCGAAATGTACCCTAAAATAGTGCCACGTGCAATGTGAACGTGTCGTTTGGATGGATTAGCAGCTTGTACTCTCTCCGCCTCCCCCCCTCCTCCCCTTCCCGGGGGAGGCCGAGGCCCGCAAGTGCAGTTAACCCTCGAAAAACCACCCAACAATTTCTGATATTCGGTCCCTAGCACCGTATAGGAGAGGATCCTGAGCTTGGCGGTCGGGAGTTACCGCGGTCACGAGATCGAGGTAGATCGCGATAAGCCAACTTGGAGACAGCTGCCGATGGGTTTGAACCCAAATGCCCCGGTTTGGACGCCGGGGATAGGCAGCAGTGGAGAGCACGGAGAGGGTGGCGGGATGATCACACACCGTGTGGGTAAGCACCCAACAGGGGGACGGAAAGGGTCCAGAGCTGGAGAGCCACGCCGCTCCGGGACAGGAAGACACCTCGCTGGGAAAGGCAAGCACCGGGTTAACTCTTACATTAACCCGAGGATCCGCAG
>CACKRE030001805.1:88813-111437 GCA_902602495.3 Ectocarpus sp. CCAP 1310/34 | reverse complement strand
TATTTATCGGGTGAGACTGTTTTGGTGATGTATTAACTTCACGGGAGGTAGACGACCGTCCTTCACACGGACGAAAGAGGGAGTGCTCAAAGAGCGGCTCCCACAGCAAGGAGGGTCTCCGTGAATCATCGCGGTGCCCCCTATCAAACGGTTATCTTACCAGTCTGCGTGACACAAAATCATCCAGCACATGTATCAGCAATGTTCGCAGACTCACGAACATTTTTCTCTACTCTTACGACACTATACAGAGGGAGTTTTGGCGACGTACACAGCTGACGACCAACAAACGACACAAGAGAAAACGAAAATATCTGAGCAGCAACGGGAGGGGGGGGAGGGGGGGCGGGGACAGCAACCCAGGCCCTCCAATCGACAACCACCCGCTAACCGTGGACGTACATGTGACTACAGCTTTCAAGGACAAGTGTCTGGGCACATTATGGTCGCGCTCTTGCAGGCTAGCACAAGCTAAGGTCGCAGCTCAGTCATCACATGACAACATAAGGAGAGCAATGACACACGTCCAAGAAGAAGCGAGGGCCTAATAGTGTGTACCCGCATATGCTACATAAGGGAACGACGACAAGGCAGGCGTTGCTGCCGAGTCCAAGTAAGCAGGGGCGGATACGACAGGTACGGAACACGGGTATTGTGTCGACCGTTGCTATACATGGAGCCGTATAATGCTGCCGATAACAGATGGTGAATAAAATAACGCAGGCAAGGGCAGTCTTCAGTGGATAAGACTTCCGTGTTGTATCTCCAAGCGCTGCCGCGACTTCCACCAAAGGCGCTCCACCTGAAACTAGAAGGGAAGTTTCACCGTCGGCGAGTTTACATGGATGTTATGCACGCTAGCCCTAAGTGCTTACAAGTACGGGTGGGTGGGTAAGTGGGGGACCCCAAAACAATGAAATAGTCGCGGTTCGCGTTGTTCTCGGGGCCCCACCGGCGAAAAACCACCGTCGCCGCTCTGAACCGGTGGAAGCTGTCACTCATATAGCACTGCATGCAGCGAACGTTAGGGGCCATGCCCATTGCTTGACGGAAAGAGGCGGCGCCCGTCGCCTCACATGCAGCAGCAGCCGGGTACACGGGTAGCCTCCTACTCAGCAAGAAGCGAAAACGATTGCCGTTGACGTTGACGTTCGACGTTGTTGGGGGACCCTAGCGGCGAATTACGACAGAGAGAGAGAGAGAGAGGTAGACTAAAGGACTAGAGACTCAACAAGACAAAGCATGTACTGTCGAAGAGACACTCACTCTCATCCCTCTGGCCCACCGCAGGCTTAAACACGTGTAACGAAGGGCGACATCTGATGTGCGCTCAGCAACAAAGACACAACAGAAGAAAAAAGTCATCGTTTCCGAACTGTGGAGACTTTCTTGCTGGTATGAAGTGGCAACAAAGAAGAACACGACATTCTGCGTAGAATAGACTAGAAGATCGACCGACGAACAATTATCTCAATGCGCTTGCCGTCGCGATCGATGCGCACCACTACCGCAACACGAACGAGCAGACTGTTGACAAACCAGACTACGACAACCTTACGACCATTGCAGCACGTTCCGAGCATAACAACAGCAACCGCAGCAGCAGCCGCATGTCTACAACGGGCACTCAAGCACAAACGAAAAAAAATAAAATGTGGCGCGCAGCATGCAGGACCCTCTTTCAGTGTTCGACCGGCCATTTCCATGGCGAAACAGGAAAGGAACAGTCAAGGCCGACTCTCGCCTGCCACAGGAGGCGGAAGCTGCTCAAACTCGGGGACGGCTCATGATTTGCGATTCCACACCGAACCATACTCGAGGCGCCACGAGATTTGCACAGTAGCTCGAGATCAGCATTTTGACCGGGTCGGGCAAGGGATAGTCTATAGGGCATGCTAATGAAATTTCCACGGATATCTAACGATGAGACTGAAGCTAAACAAAAGAGAGACCCAAGTTCAAACGAGCTTGGGAATTGTTGTCAGCACTCGGGACTATCGCGTTTCGAAAAGCGTTTTGCCTGCGGAGCTCGTAATCTGCCAATAAATGTGTTGGCATGTCCTGGGAATTCATGCATGGTATTATTATGTGGACATGGTTTCCTACATGTCTGGGCCAAAGCCGCAAATGCCGTGACGAATTCAAAAGCTATTTTCCCTCTAGACAAAAGGTGTCGAAGGGGCGGCGGTTAGACTATGCCGTATCTACGAAGAAGGGACAACCTCAACATGTATGTCTCTTCATGATGACACGTTTCAACAGAACGCTTCAAAAAAAATATATATATTTATTTCAACACCCATGTGGAAAATAAAATCAAAGCCAAAGCCTGCTAATGTGCATGTCATCACCCGTTACTCTGTCTTTCGCATGCTTCATCCATCCGTGTTTCCTATGTCAAGCGAACTGTTCAATGCCGTTCGCGTGGCAAATACTGCCATGGAAGAGAAGCTGTGATGACCTACTACGTCTACATGGATGTGACCAGCAAGCTGGCGCACGACCTGTCAAATACCGTATGAACAACGTAAGCTCAGTTCTCCATAGATCTTCAGCCCTGAGGAACCGGTTCTACGCACGAACTGTTTTCAGCGACAAAGGTGAGCGAGTGAGTCTTCTTAACTGTTTCAACACTCGAGGCTCGTGCATGAAATGTAGCACCACCGGCGACCGACAATCCCCTCAGAAGGACACACTGTTCCCTCGTCAGTCACGTCTTCTCTACTTCGGACTGGTGAACACCCTGGCAAAAAAGTCCGATTGTGTTGCCCTTACTTGTACCCGTTTGGCCTACAGATACAATGCAACACCACTCCCACCAATCCATCACGAACGAACAAGACAAGACCTGCATCAATCTGCCAGCATGCAGTCTCTACCACCGCTCAGTCACGCCATACCTGATTGGCAATTCTCACAAGCACCCATTTCAACAGCTAAAAGAAAGAAAAAACAGTTGATCACGAACCCCCACTCGCTCCGTCAGGTCCTCCGTTACGAACCCCCTTTCCCCTCCGGCCCCGCTTCAACCCTTCTCCACGTCCTCCTTGGCGCCTCCCACCTCCTACCGGCGCGCTTTTGCCTTCCTGGCTCCGAGGATCAACTCTTCCACGGCCTTGTTGTCGACTGCCTCCTCGCCCTGTCATCTCCTGCCGTGGGTTCATGGGCATCGTCGGCGGAGGTTGGTACCCGGGGTGTACCGGTTGCTGTTGTGGAAACCCGGTTTGAAGTGGAAGGGTGACGGGTTGTTCGGCGAGAACCGCGAAGCCGCCGACGGTTCCATCTGTCAGGGCAACGTTGTGAGATGGATATTGCTGTGATTGTACGTGGTGTTGCTGCCGCGACTGTTGCTGCTGTTGCTGCTGCGGCTGCAAGCTCACAGCGTTGTACGACGTGTGCCGCTGTTGCTGGTACCGCAGGTGACGGTGAGCTCCGTTAGCGTGGTGGAATGCCAGTTGTTGATGCTTCTGTTGCTGTCTCTGGCGGTGCTGTTGGTGGTGGTGGGCGTGCTGCTGCTGTTGCTGATGCATCTCTGCCATGGGCAGTAGCGATCGACCTTGTCCTGTGGGGCATGTAGGGATGAACTTTCATTGGTTGCAACCACTCGAAATACAATCGTGCATGTCCAGCATCAAATATATTGAAAGGCTTGGTCCTCAGCAATAGTTCCCAGAGTGTTCTCAGCGATAGTTTTTGGGTTCGATTTGATTTTTCCGCTCGGAAGAAAATTCTTGAGATTGACATATTCCAACCGCACATTGAAAAACGACGTGCGATCAACCCACTGCGGTTGCCGAAACCCCGACGGGAACTGACGCTCTAGACGTTCTAGTCCAGCCACTAATAAGCACGTAAGACACCTGCATCCAGGTCGTGGGTGCGCTACGCGGGTGTGTACTGTTCGTGAATCGGTAAGAAACTACAGCATCTAGCATTGCACTGTTAGTGACCCCGGAGGACACGTGGTTTCGTCTCGTATGCAACGACAACAAATATATGTTGCCAGTTCTACGAGTTTCTGCAAAACCTTGAGGTATGCCGCGGAGGGCGAGTGGCGCCCTTCGTTCCTGGGGGCGATGCTTCTGTTGCTGACGATGGTGGTGACTCCCGTTCGCGTCTGCGGGGCTCCACAGTCGCCCTGCACCTCTTTTGGCGTGCTGGTGTTCCCGTCCTTGCACAGCTCTACGAAGGAAAACAGCACACAGACACGCATGACACGAAACACGAATGATGTACAAGCCAATAGCGATCCAATGGAGAGTTGTTTCAGGGTACAGTATAGCTATATATCCGGTGTCGTTGTTGTTGATGGCTGGTTCTCACACTTGCCGATGGTCGTGACTCCATGCTACCCACCGACAATATGGAGAATCCCACGATGTTCCAAAAAAATGGGATTGGCTTCAGCAGAAGGTAGAATTTGCAGAAGAGCAGAAGTGAACTAAACCGCTCTCCGAGCACGCCCGAAAGCGACATGTGTGTCGTGAGCTACAGCACCAGGAGCGAGCCCAACCTTAGTATCAAGGGCCACTGCGCAATGTCTATTGCCGACCTTCTCCCCGACGAACAAGCACCCCGATATTCCCGAGACATAGGTCCAACAATAAAGGTGATACTTGTACGTACGTGCTGCGACCGTTGCCAGTGCCGGCCACCCTTCCGCCGCGGGCACCACCGCCGTCCTTCTTGGCAAGACCAGGAACGTTCTTGGGCCCGTTTTTCGCGGCCCTGTCGCACGTCTCGAACAGCTCTTGGATTGCCTTCGAACCACCTTTCTTCATTATGGCGTACCTGCGTGAACGTTCGCGGTGCAGCATGCATGTGGTAACATATATTCGTTGCTTCTCTCCAGCGACATGTATTTAATACGAGAAGCACCAAGCGGGCTGTTCATACCTCGGCATGGATAAGGAATGTCGTCAAGAGCGTCGTTCAACACGGACTCTTTGTGGGTATGCCTGACGAGTTGCAGAGCCGCGGTGCAACAGAAGGTGTTCGGGCCCTTCACGTTATGAACGTGGTCCGGGCTGAGCCGATTTCGTGTGACTTGGACAACACACTCACCCCCTCTTCCATTGTTGGTGGAGTAGCGTCTGGCCAGTGCGCGAAAGAACCGTGCCCAGATCATGCGGGTTGATGCTGTCGAAAGTCTCGAAAGGATCTTCCACACTCGTACGCCATAGCTGTTATTGCGGTCACGGCAGGGCAAGGTAGCGCTAGGATTAGAGTCGGAAACATGTCGGGGAGGTTTGCATTGTCTGACCCACAACGAAGATATTACTTCTGCGCGAACTAGGTACTCTACAGCCGGAATCTCTCTTCCGGCTTTCGTTGTATTTTGGGCATCACCAGCAACCGGTCTGCCGGCATTGCACACTTCACACGGCGACATGGCTGGCTAGTCACCATGCCCACTTGCTGTCAAATTCATACCTTGGGTCTGGCCCACACGTCGGCTTTGTTGAGGATGGTCTTCGGACGCAGGGTCATTACCTGGTTTGTTGACAAATCAAAACCGACAAGAGAGATATTGCCGTAAAACATGGGAGTCATCTCATACCGCCTGGACCGACTTTCAAGGTTTGATTGCTCCACAGCCTAGATGATGCGACAACCGACCGATACGTGCAAGAAAATCTCTGGATTGGATCTGTCGAAAGCTACCCCTTTTCGGCGTTGGCAACCTAGATAAGTTGTATGGTGTAGCCGGATTTCGCGCTGCCACCACCAAGTTGTGTTCTCGCAGTGACTGGTGCATCAAAAATCCACGACCGCTCACATTGTAAACTAGCTATCGTGGATTTTTCACCCCGCTTTTTATTGGAGCAAAAAGTTGCGAAAAAAGTCGAAGTTTCCAAACTTTTCTTGCAAATTTTCTCATGTACACTCTTTTCGGGAGCAAAATAATGCGCCAAAAGTTATAAAATTTTGCTTTTGACAATAACCGCGCGATCTGGAGCAAAAGGTCGCGAAATTTCTCCCGACGAAGGTGTCGAACCAAAGTTACGCGGCGAGACTTCCGCCAATCCACATCAACCACCTACCCCTACCGCACACGTAGACCCCCTCTCCAGCTTCCATCGAATGCACTGTGTTCACCGATATCTCGACGAATGCTACACGTGAACGAGGGTTGATTTTTTCACCCATCATGGGAGGGAGGTAAGTTATTACTGCTGCTCCCAAGGCATCACTCACCTGCTGCTGCCGCTGCTGCTGCTGATTTCACCGTTCACTCTCTGCAAGTAGCATGAATCGTGGCATCCTTCCGCCAATCCGATAAAGCACACCCGACACGAACCCACAAAGAAGTGCACGCAATAGGTAACCCCACAGGAACGTCAGAGCCAAAAGTAAAATCCAAGGGAGACACGAACTCAGAAAATAAATAAACACACCAGAACAAATCAACGGACAACATCCTGAAATAATACTCCTCCCAACCCACCTCCTTGGCGTGGCAGAAGTCTTCGGCCAGGTACCTGAAATAGCCCAACAGTAGATCGCAAATGGTTGCATCTCGAATCGCTAGACCCTCGCTCCCGCTCCTGCTACCATTTGCGGTATCATTTGCAACATCAGGATACGAGTCTGCCACCGCCTGATTGCTGTCGGCTTCCGAGGCGTTCCCGTGAATTGCTCGGCCCGCTGTGTCACGGGGCAGGGGCGGGGAGTGATTTTCCCCCGGGAGGGGACAGGGTGGAAGGGCTTCCGAGTTGATTTTGGAGAAGGACACATCGATTCCTTCTACAATGAAGGCACCGTCCCCGTGGTCGAATGCACGGGGTGTAGGCTGGGCGCCTGCTTCCTTGGAGAATGACTTGTGCTCCTGGTAGGAAAATCCCAGATCCGTGATCAAATCAAGAGAGATGGTCGGAGAGTAAGACGGACAGAATCGAGGAGGGGGAAGATCGAAGGTGTGATCAACACATGGGACGAAGGGCCTACTTCACGGAGGAGTGCCTGTCTCTTACCCAGCGTACAGTGGAAAATGCAGGACACCACTTAAAGACGCAATTTGAATGACGAACCAGGGAGAGCAGCGTACCATTGTGTCGTTTCGCGCTTGAGCAGCGCCGAAATGACCCAGGTAAATCGAAAATTCTACATATCAGACCTAGGCGTGCCGTGGTTATCGCTTTTCCTGGTGGCGTTACGACGGAAGTTGTTCGCTTTACACAAAAACAAGACAACAGTCAATCCTAGAAGCGAGGACAAGAATGAGAAGGTAAGCCAACCGTAACTCAAACCCAACCCCGAAGCCAGCGGCCACCGAATACCTTGAGAAGCGAGGGAACCACGCCGACTCGCGTAAGATAGTGGAGGACGGTGAGGCAGTGGCCGTACGAGCTCAGCGTGCCCTATCGCGCGCACGCGGACAACATTGTGGGACGAAACGGAATCATGCGTCAGGGATAAAGGCTGCATGGAGGATTGGACATGCAGAGGTCAGAACATATTTTCAATATGAAGGCAACAGCAACGACAACACCAGCAACAAGAGCAATATCAACAGCGACAACAACCGCAGCAGAAGCGGCGGCGACAATCTTCAACGTCGACCACGATTTTAGCCACTTAAGGCCTGCGGTTGCCCCAACTTCGGTTTCAACCATTATTTTGCACCACTCACCCTGTAACATTACGCTGAATCTACCATCTCCGACCTCAGTAATACTTACCTTCGATGAGTCTCCCACTCCCCTCGCCTTCGCCCAGGCCTTCACTAAGTATAGCAGCCTGTGGCATCGCGGGTCCTGCCAAGGCACAGAGGGTTATTGAGGATAACGTAAGCGAGTAGGAGGGAAAGCACGCAGAAGCAATGTAGGGCGATGTCGATAATACATACCAAACTACACGCATAAACCCTACGGTGGTACACGCTGGTGCCCGAAGGCGGTACGAAAAACACGGTACAACATCATGAATAGTGGGCGCACATCACCACAAGTACCTGTATGACGGGCACTAGACAAGTTAAAAAAACGCCAGGGTGCGCGCCACGGCATAACATGGTGATGACCAGGCGCCGATCGAGGGGCGGCTTGATGAAACCCACACTCGAGGGTTAACCGACATTCGCGTACTTTGTTTGCACAGGCAGGCGTGCCTTGACAAGCTTCTCAACCGAGAAAACACCAACAACTGCAAGAACGCCGACAAGAACAGCTCAGCGAAACAGCAAGCACGTACCAGGTCGGTGTAGGCCTTAACGAGGCGAGTGTTGTGCACGGCGACGAGGTTGTTGACGCTGATGTCGCATTCAATCGGACGCCCGGCGGGGCCCCACAGGCGCCGCGGCACACACGTCTTAACCACTGGCACTCGGCTTCTGTGAACAGCCATGACCTAAACCAGGGCGGACGCGAAAATGATCATCTTGCGAAACAGTTAGCAGGTGAGTTTATGCGCACAACCAGTCTTGCGCCACGGACGCGGACCCTCCTTTAATCAGGCAAAGCCAAAATGCAACCACATAGCCACAACCTCCACAACCCCAACTCAGATCATCAAGCTCACCAGAACCAGCACAACTAACAGCAGCAATTGCAACATCAGTAACAACACTAAATAGCGACGTCACCAACAACAACCCGTAAATATCATAAATCAACCGAGAGGGTGGGAACAGCGCGGGAGGTGCAACTCACGTCCGTGAAGCCCTTTCTCTCCATTACCCTCTTCATCTCGAACACGATTTTGCTCGTCGCCTTGAGGTTCTGCTGGGCCTTTGCCAGTGATGCCCTGCACTTTATGATGGCTTGCACAACCTTCTTCTGTGATTGCGGGTGGTCACGTGCAAAACATCGTGCGAGAGTTGTATTGTTGTTGTTGTTGTTCTGCACTCAACTGGTGTCGGCACGGCTCCTCATCTTTCCCGGCCATCGCAAGGTCCGCCTTGGTTTGATTTCGAACAAAAAAAACAACTCCAGAAGGTGTAGCATCATGACTTTAGACTATACACGAAAGAGGGAGTTCGCAAAAAAAAACTACCTCCTTGCACAACGGACACGCCTGGAGGAATAACAGATACATTCAAAGATCCATCCGGCTTCGAAAACGGGGAGAGAGCACTTGCAACAGAAGGAACAACGATATCGAAAGCAGTAACGCTTTGAAGTAGGCAAGTCACACCTGTTCGGGGCTAGCGTTGTCAAAGTTTTCTTTGGTCCAGTCCTCAAGCTCCTTCTTTTTCTCTTCAAAAGCAGCTTCCGCCTCCGTGGCCGCTCGCCGGCTTGTCTTGATCCCTCGCTCCCTGGCCGCCAGCTTGCTCTCCAGCAACACCACCTCTCTGTCCTCCTCTTCTGGCTCGGCTGCCCGTTGTCCATCTCGAGAATCATTGCGGTCCTTGTCCTTGTCTTCAGCGGCACAAGCCACGGGCTCGGGATTAGGTACCCTTGCGGCTGTTGCTGCACCGGTTGGCCTCTGCGTGGGTTGCTACCGAAAAGCAGCAGCAAGGCAAGCACCACTTGTTTTAACACCCCCCGTTATTCGTGGCCTCCAAGCATTGCCAGACTACACGCGGGAACATTACGTACAACAATGTATAGGACTAGGAAACGTGTGCTCCTGACTAAAACGGCATGAATTTAGAACAAACTTATCACGGAATGGGCCTACTAAATAAAGCTTGGATAAATAAATACACACACAGAAAGACTACCAGTTCGAGATACACCCACATTCGAACGGGATGAATATGCGAAACACAAAAAGAACAATAAATCGAAGCCGCTGGAAGAGAGACGCATGTACACCAGAACCACCCCTGTTTTACCGTGCCCATTTTCAATATATAACCTAAAATGAAAAAGCAGCAGCAGCCATGCGGCAACAGAAAGCACGTACGAAATACGCGCAACAAAGGAGGAAGTACCAACACAAAGAAACCAGAAACTAGCACAAGCTTTCCGAACATCGCCCAGACATGAATGGTACATCGATGCAATGTCCGTAACAAGAGCCATACACAAACAATCAAGCACGTGCGAAAAAAAGCGGGACACAACTCAAGGAATCGACTACAATGCAGCAAGTGAAAGGGAAGAGCTCAATGCCCGCCGGACCTGCTCGTCCTTGCTGCGAGGTGTTTGACTTTTTTCCGACTTTTCCGAATCCTGCGTTTGTTGCGAGGAAGTCTCCAGTTTCCGCATCTTTCGGGCGGCATGAGCAGCTTTCATTGCATGCAGCTTCTGGGCAGATTTGTCTCTGGACAGAGTCAAGGCCGACAGGTCGTTCAGTTTTCCCCGCTTGGTGCCATTGAGTTTCGACAATCTGTGCAAGAACGCCGTACATGCGACAAACGACAAATGACACGGTCAGGTCACAACGTGTTGTCGCCTCGAAATTCGTGAGGATAAAGCAGTAAGTCACTGATTGCAAAGTAATCCGGTGTAATACACCGTAAAATCTGCTGTGAACGCCCTCCCCACCCTTGAAAATCACCGGTGAAGGATAAAAGCTCCAGAGCAATCGCTGTTAAGCTTCTCCCCCGTACCTCTGTTCCTTTGAGATCGCCGTAGGGCGTCCTACTCGGTCCAACGCATCTAACGCAGCAACACCCTCACTCGTTGTTGTTGTTAGAAACAGTTTTACAAGCCAACCTAACAATTCAGCACCACTTCCCCGGCACTCCTTTCTGACAAACACACGAGTTGAGCTGTGACGGGTGTGCCGGCGTGAAACTCCCAAGTGCCGTATGGCACCGCCAGACTCTAAAGCACTACCACATTGTAAGCGATGATCTTGCGCTCGCCCGTTGATTACGTCTTTAGCCGAAGAGATCCGACAGACGAAAAACATCGAAGAACCAACCACTTACAAATGTCGCCTCTACCGTAGATCTGAAACATTATCGTAGATGCTGTTTTGGCCCAATCGTCCGTGGGTTGCCGGGCGTGAGGCCCGCAGCATGTGTTCGTGTGTGTCCGGCGGATGCTCCGGTTGGAAAAAAGCGACCAACGCCGAACACGCTCCCGACGCGTTGTCGGTCAGAGAATGTATTGACCATCGTGATTATTCGCCTTTGAGAACGCCCCGGTGCTTCTTTCGACAAAAAGAGGGTTCCCAGAGGACTGTCCAACATCCATGCATTCCGAATCCTACAACAGGGTGTTGTTGGGCCAAAGCATCTGTCTCCAACAAAGCACAAGGCCAAAGACGTGAACACAAAATCCAGTACACGTCCCACCGCTCGCCAAGAAAAAGTTCCGAGAGTAGATAACACGACGAGAGACAAGATAATCCAACTGTGTGAGCCGCGGTCCTCTACTCTGGGTGTCGATTGTCTCGCATTGTGGAATAGTTTTGGCCATATCAGCCGTATTCACACGGGAGGACGGCCACACAGGCGTTTTTCGTCTTGCTCCACCTTGTGCGTAGAACCTGCACGTCATGGGTCAATTGCACAGTCAATTCTCTGTGCGCCTTTGGGTATCACCGAATCCCCCCCCGAATGCAGTGTACCGTGTGCTGTCGTTTACCCCAACACAGAAGGACACGAGTTGCGCCTTCTCCTCCGCAATTGACAGACACGTATAGTCCATGCACAACAACTTGTCCAGTCACGTTTTGTGGGAAAACTTTCGAAAGAGACAGAATAAAGTTGTGAAACAACCATATTCGTGATCGCCTCGTCTAGCTAAATCGATAGCTGCGGCGTTTCTTTTTTTCTCAAAGAATGCATCATTTTTGGCCAAAAAATAATCCAAGGAACCCCCTTTACCACCACGGAGTCCCCTATGCCACCGCGGTGCCCCCATTTTATCACCACGAGCCCCCTCTAAAATTACCCCCGCAGTGTACTACGCAAGCGTTTGGAGCCAACAAAAATGTCGGTTTATTCACGAACAAGATTTTTTCTCGGAAAACAAAACCGCTTACGGGGATTGATGGGAGGAGTAGTTTGCCGCACTCTAATTTGAAAATCGGCTTGGTGGATCTCGTTTATAAAAGCTTTCAAGTTGGCATCCCAGATCCGGTTTTTGCTCATCACTTTCTCAATTTCGAATGATATAGAAAAGAACGCTCATAGCAAATGCCGAGATATATTCAAATCCATGAGATATTTGAAATCGGCAAACAACACCCAAAAAAAACAATCAAACATATCAGCTCATTCAAGATTATAGACTACGAAGGAAAAACAAAAAAAGTAGAACAACAGCGACCTGCTCCTGGAGACGGCGTTTGCCGTTTTTTTCGGATTTCGGAACAACCAGCCATACCCCGAGAAAAGTGCACCTTGGTGCTAGGGAAATATTGGACAAACAGTTGTGCATGGGCCTATAGCGGCACATAGCTTGACGAATCACCATTTCAAAACACCATCCGGATGCAGGCGTGCAAACATCTGCTGACGAAAGCCATGTAAAAAAACAAACTGAAACGCCACCCAAGCGCGAGTTTACAGCGTCTCTAGATGCAGACGCTCACATCGCGTGAAAGAAGAGGTTTAAGCGTAAGTTTCGCCCTGCTCACTTGTCTTCCATGGATGCTCTCTGCTTCAGTAGCTGCACAGCGTGGGCCTGCCCTTCCTCCGCCATCAAGACTGCTCTTGTCTTGGACTCGACAACGCCCTGACAGGTATCGAGATACGTAGAGCAGGCATACCATACGCCCACCCCATGGGGCAAAGAGACTTTTGTGAACAAGATGCAGTGCCACAAAGCAGCAGGGGCGGATGGGATAGTCAACAAGTTCATCAAGTTTGGGGGGAAGGGAATGATCCAGTTGATGGTGTGTACTGCTGTACAACTGGGTGTGGACCATGAATGTTGTACATCAAGGGTGGTTATGTCCTTGTTAACCCTCCTAGTACCCAGTTAGTTACAGGATATGGGTCCAGAAAAATCGCGTACACTCATTGCGAGAGGCAGTACAGTACAGTTCCGAGGGCCGAAGGCTGACTTGGCTTCAGTGTAGAATTTTTCCCCAAATGCACTGGGCACACTTTCTATACTGAAGCCAAGTCAGAATATTTTCCAGTACTACTAGGCAATGTTCAGTTTTACCAACAAGGGGACCCACGGCTTGGGAGATTGTGTACAGCAAGTCAGAGGTCCAGGAGAGGGACACAGGCATCACACAGCAGAATATCACAAGACCAAGACAAGACCAACGTTTCACGCAGCGGAGCATAGTGACGACCACGGTGCTGTAAACAGGCACTTTGAGTGCTGTGTCCCCGTTTGGGCTCCCAGTACTAGGAGGGTTAAGAACGGACACAAGACCGACCCAGGAAATTATAGGGAGGCACACTGTTGTATACAGTAGGAACAGCGTTCTGGAAGATGTTGAGTTGATAGGAAGGTAGGAAAAGTGAGGGCCAAGCAGGTTTCCCAAAAAAGAGGGGGTGCATAGTCCACGCACTCATGGTAGGGAAAATCATCCAAGGTAGAAAGAGGGCGGGGAATGGACGTGCAAAAGCCATACGAAACAGCAGGGAAAAATGGACTATGGAAACAATTGTGCAATTATAGGAAAAGGGGAAATGTGGAGAGTGCTGAAGAAGAACTGGGGATCCAATCCCTGCGATCGGGAAGAGACGCAAGCAACCTAGAATGGCAGTACCCCATGTGCGATAAGGGAGAGGAGAGGTTGCCGAGAATGGCTTGGAAGTGGGCAAACTAGAGGGGTAGACAACCCACGGGGCGGATCAAGGTTGTGGATGACGTATGTATGCAACGAGTTCGAAATTGACGAAGGTGATATTCTGGAAACGGACGGCCTTCGGGGATTCAAGGAGAAGATATCTGTTGATTTTGCCGAGAGGGAAGTACAGAGTCTAACCAAAGAAGCCAAGGATGAAGAGCGTCCAAATGTGCATGACTGTTGAAAGAAGGAACGGGGTTCAAGGAGAACCTACATGGACCAATGGATGCAGGGAAAAAACTGAAGGCAAAATTGAGGACCGGGGACAATGGCCTTCGAGAACGCCGGCGAAGATTTCGGAAGTTAGACGATGAAGGCGACAAGTTCAAATGTGAATGCGGCTCCCAGTGCGACGACCGGGTTCATGTAAAGTAGTTGCGGGATGTCCGTCGTACAAGGAGAGGGAAGTGTACATGACTGAGCTAGGAAAAGCAGAAGGAAGATACAGGAAGATGTTTGAGACATGGGATAGCCAGGAGAAGACGGCAGCTGTACTGGGACATAGGAAGTAGGTTGAAAGGCGGCAAGTGGTATCGATAGGACATATAGGCTAGGAAAGCGTCATTGAGCCACCTTTGGCAAAGTAGGAAGGAACGATTGGCCGTTGGTGATCGGTCCTTGGGAACAACGCTCATTCCTCTCGAGGACACGTGGCCAATGGTCTAACTGCTACTGTGGCATGAAAAACGTAAGAGAACGCCCCCCCGTAGAGCACAAATACCAATTTTCAGCGGTTCGAAAAACGTGTGATTGATTTCATTTTGCACACAGCTTGTCCGGGCGTCAGTAGGATCCTTGGGCCCAACCGAAAATTATGCCGCATCAACTCGCATGCACCGACGTTTCTCTTGAATTCACAAAGTGCCTTCAACAAAGTGAGATCAAACCGACTGCGAGAGTGCCCAGGACCCTGGCTTACGATTCCTACAGATACTGATGGTCGCGAGCTTAACAGGTAAGGTTGGTAGCTCGGTCCTCCCCTTGATCGTCATCCTCCGGACTGGATTTGGCAAGGGCTGCTCAGTTTTAGTTCACTTTGTCGTCTTGGGGCTCGTGAATCAACTCTATGGAGAGCCACGGGCAGGCTTAAGCTACGTGTTCTTTCGTTTCTTACCTTGAGCTCTTGCATGAGCTCCACTCTGGAAGGGAGATGAAGGGTCAGGTCGATGTCGCTCTCGGGTGTGGACAAGCTCATTGCGGATGAGCCAAAGACCAACACTCTCGCTTGGGAGAATCTTTGCCTGTTTAATTCGTCAAAACAAGTCGATGGCATTCGCGGGTGTACGTGCCTACAAATCAGCGAAAACGTCAAGACTCCAATACAGTATGTCTCCGGTTGTCCATACAAAGTGGGCGTTAGTTATCGACGAAATGGGCACTGCATGATAACCTTAAACCCCACCGCGGTTTCGCATCTTCGCCAAATGTGGATTAATCCCCAGGTGTCATGTTGAGTGCGCACGATTGCCTTACAAAACCACGAAGAATGTTTGCCAGCAGCGTTGGAGTACTGTATGGTGTATGTACACCCCCGGGAGGGAGAAACTCCGACAATGGTTGAAAACCTGTCGGTGGACACATTTTGTACATACACATATCGCTGAACGACGACTCTGTCTTCCGCCTTACAAGAAAATATGCTCTCCCTTCCTACGCACACGCACCTGAGGGCCCATTCGACGCCCTGTCTCACGCCTTCCACTGTCTCGTAGTACGACGTGTGGGGCACAAGTGCCAGGAAACGCTTTATCCCCAAGGTGTCAGGGATGAGTGAAAAGAACGACGGATGGGTTTCGAGTACAGCAGGGGCGGGGGCAACGGGAAGGTGGCGTATTGAAACACAACCTTTGTGTGTTGCGAGCTGCCGGCCGCTTGGTGTGTGCAGCAAAAGTTGGATTACTGGATTCCATACGCTGACTCGCAAATGCAACCCTACAAACATCCGTCATCCGCGGAAAGGGAACTTTTTTGATTGTAGCGGAGGCTGATGTCGGTAATCTGACACATTGGAGGAGCGGCCCCGTCAAACAGCGCCGCACCGGCCGTGGCAGGAGCGTCGACCGTACTGCACCGGGTCTCCCATTGCTCAAGACACCTAATCATCAGCCAAACCCAAGCAATTTTATATGAGCCAATCCCTCTCAACAACACCGTGGCGTATCGTGATCAAGCGTAGCCACATCACAGTCAATGCATGGATTCCTCGGTTTAAGCAAACGGCCGGGCCGACATCCACCATGGAAAACGCCAGCTAAGCACGCGTCAACTATCACAAATCATACATCTGCTGCAGAGTCAGAGCACCTCAAATTAACATTCATCACCCTTTTCACTTGGAGAGCACGTCAAAACAAATACCAGCACACACTGGAGCGCTCACATGCTCGCAAAGTTGATTCATGACCGTCCTCTCTTCTTCGCTCCAAGGGTTAGCAAGGAGGGGGACCGGCCCACCGCCACTAGCGCCGCCGCCGCCGCTCCTAGCGTTGCCCGTGGAGTGTGTCAGCATTTCGTCTAAACGCCAAAGTAGGTCGTCTATCTCTTGGACGTACCGGTCTAGCCTTTCACGACAAGTTGATGTCCGCACCTGCGGACGGGAATGAGCGGAGGGATAAGATCAGATACGTTGAGGGACGGCAGAAGAGAGGTGCAGAACGGACGCCAAGAGGAAGAGAAAGATGCAGAATAAGAGCCGACAAAAAAGGCAGGGGAGATAGAGGGAAGGCTACGAAGAAGGAGAGCAGAGGAGGATAGAGTAAATAAGGAGAGATCGGTAACCGAAAACAAGCAAGGAATGCAACCGTTGGCCCAAAATCTGGTCGAAAGAGAAGACAAAACAGCAAAAAGACAACAGCGGCTGAGTGGTTCAGTAGGCAACCTCGCAACATTTTGACGTTCGGGACGTGGATTCGAATCTCGGTGGAGTCAGACAAACCGGGATATATTTCTCACGATATGGCCAAACGATGTGGAAAACGATAATTTCATGTGTACGCAAAATCCATGTGAACGCAAAAAAGTCCTCTTCGCAGTTGACGAGGGAAAGAAACGGCCTGATACTTCTCGCGATGAAAGTCAAGGCAAGCACCGTACTGTGTGGCCTCCTTCCTGGGTGACCCCGGCTGGTTCGTCAAGAAATTGTATCGAAAGGTGTAGGGGCCGAACAACCGGTATGAAAAAAAAAAAAAAAGCAACAACAGCAGCAACAACGACGACCGCATTAAAACTCCCCAACGTCCTCATTCGTCTGCTCTCCTCGCTGAGAGGAACAGCTTATTTTCACACGCCTCTACCGTTAACCTCTAAGATGAAAGTCAACAACTGTCGCACGCAATCGAGTATTCACCCGAAACTACAGTAGACCACCGGTCGCCCCGGTGGTCTAGTAGTATCCTCGTAATCCGCTAGTCGCAGAGGTCGTGCGTTCGAATCCCCATGGGGTGAAAAAATTACGAAATGTGCGGGTGAAAGCGAAATATAGCTGACAAGCTCTCGTGAGTACCAAACTTCAACGTTAGCACCGTTGACGAGGGAAAGGGACGGCTGGACCCTTCTCGCGATAAAAAAAAATTCAGCACGCACCGCAGGAGGAAGGTGGGGCATGGCAAGAAATAAAAAGGAGAAAAAAGCCCTGGTGTTTACCCCCTCCTGTGTGACCCTGGATGGTTGTAGTTGTACGAAAAAATACACTGAAAAGTGTAGTACTCTACATACGCTGAAGAGTGTAGTACGTCTCAACACGAAAAATGGGGGGACTGTCGCCATAATAAATAGGACGAAAACACAACACACACAACACACACCCAAGTCAAACCTGACCCAATGGACTTCCTCATTCTGCATCATTGGGCGTAGGGTTCGATCCAAAAGCGTGAGGGTGATTCGCGATTGTTCGATCCATCCCCTGCTGTACTCCAGGATGTTGGCAGCAGGTTTGCTTGCTCTCACCTCTCCCAGTCGCTTGTGAGCTAGCATGTCCACGACGACCGCCTTCGCCAGCCCCAGCGTCCTCGTGCAGACGTCGTTGTCGTCGCTGCAGTCGTCCGAGGCTGCCAGAACGGCCTCCTCGCACAGCTGGAAAACCGACAGCAGTTTGGCTTTGTCGTGGAGCCGTTTTTCTAGTGGGGACATGAATCGCAAAATCGGGGTTGGGCCGGGAGGGGGTTCCTCGTGAAACAACCGATGTCGATGCCGCCGCTACTCAATACGTTCATCTGAGAGTCAGGGCATGTGGGGCAGAGGGACGGGGGACGTAGGCGGTCTTTGGATTAACGTGCACAAACAAAGCTGAATATGAGGGTCAGCTGGTGAGGTTGTCCTGGGGCGGTGACACAACGACACCGCATTCTGACGACGCGGCCGGGGGCGCAAACAAGGACTCACGTATGCACAGGAGGCATCAGCGAGGTCACCTTGGCTATTGTACCGTAGGCGCATGACCAGATTTGGGCGGGGTGGCACACTGGCAACATGTAGTCCGTCAGTGATGAGCTTCAGAGCTAGTAGGCATTCTACCCGCGATCAGAGGCGAGGGGCCAAGTTTTTCATGGTCATCCCAGACACTCACGTCGGAGGCAAACGGAACGCTAGCTTCGAGGTACCGCCTTGCACCAATCAGGCCTCATGATAGGTTGGAGCCGCGAGTCCAAACCAAAGCACCTAACAGTCTAACATCTCATATGAGCCGGACTTGAACGTACAAGGTCCGTGGCAGCTCCACCCAATCCAGCGCACGCTATTGCCGTGCGATGTAACGATCCTCACCATTTATTAGCGGAAGCGCGATCTGGAGGCATTCCAGAACCTCTGGTACCAGCGCGACATGCTCGGCGCCCCTGTGTTCCCTGTCTTGCTTGTGTCGCTATTGAATTACAACAAGAACAGAAATAGAAAGCGGAACGCGCGCGGCAAGGCATAAGTGTGCCACGTGTGAAGAGTGCGAGCCGTCGACAAACACATGGGACTGCATAGATTGATATGAGGGATTGCGCTGTTGTGTGGCATGCACTGCTAGTGACTGCTAGTGACTGCTAGTGGCTGCTAGTGACTGCTAGTGACTGCTAGTGACTGCTAGTGGCTGCTAGTGACTGCTAGTGGCTGCTAGTGACTGCTAGTGGCTGCTAGTGGAGCAAGGCATGCATCGGCGAGCGACCACCGGGGGCGGTCTCGTCGCCTGCGCCTTCAGCACCCATATCCGTGCGCCCTTCTGATACGCACTGCTGCAGCATCAATCTCCGCGCGTTGCATTAGCCGTAGCACGGGTGTTCGCTGACCCCGCCGACGGCCTCTACGCAACCACAGCCCTTGGCTTCTAATTTGTTGTTAATCAGCGATCATTGATCATAGCATACATCTGCAGGGTAAAGCTGTAGGAGCTCCAATCCGTGGGGTTCCTCCCCCTGAGGCCCCCTACCCGCCCCTTGACTTCGGTTTTCAACACGAGGAGCTTGGCTGAGCGGGAAAAAGATACGGCAAACCCAAACACAGCAGCAGTGTATGCATAAGAAGACGTTAATTGTACACACAAAGTGCTTCCTTTGCCCCGTGCCAGAAAGTCGATTGAACACGCGCCGGGCATCGTTGAAGGAACGTTTGCAGAGCGAGAACATTTTCGTGGCTTCGTCTTGTGTGCAACCGGCGGGGCGACTACCAAAACCCATTCACCCCTGTGAAACCAGCTTTAACCCTTTTGTGACTACACCCCTCCTGAGTGTCGATAAGAATCTTGTTACTCTTCCTGTCGCACAAGTTTTTCGTCGAAAGTCGTACTGCAAGCGCGGGCTCGACAGCGCGAAAAGACCGCGTTCTCAGAGGAAGTCTGAACGCGGGGACACCAGACACACCGCAAGTAATACACGAGCAGGGAGTTCCACTGCGGTGCAGATCCGCGAGTGCGCGCCAGACCACACACACACACAGACGCCAGCAGGTGCGATGAAGACAAAAATTTTCGCCCTGCTGGCGGGTTTTCTCCCCCGCACCATCATGGCTACTGCTGCTGCTGCTGCCGTGTCTGCTGCTGCTCTTCGCCCCGAACCTGAAGTAGAAGTTACGGGGGTGTGCACACCCCAAGAGCTCCTGCCCCAAGCCTACCGCCTCGGCCATGACGCGGCCAACAAGGCGGGGTTTGAGTCCAGACTTCCCAAGGTGAACTGCGTTGTCAAGAGACGGGAATCCCGCCGCACGTTCACGCCCCCGGGAGAAGCTCAAGCGCACGAGGTTGCCGGANGGGGGTGTGCACACCCCAAGAGCTCCTGCCCCAAGCCTACCGCCTCGGCCGTGACGCGGCCAACAAGGCAGGGTTTGAGTCCAGTCTTCCCAAGGTGAACTGCATTGTCAAGAGACGGAAATCCCGCCGCACCTTCACGCCCCCGCGAGAAGCTCAAGCGCACGAGGTTGCCGGAGATGGGGATTGTGCTTACCACGCCTTGCTGAAAGGTCTCCAGGCGAGTCTTGGACAGAACAACATGCGTGTTCCACGAATGTCTGATGATGGAAGAGTGCCCTCAAACACAGCATCATCTCCCACATCCTAGGACCATCAGCGTCGCAAGCGGTCATGACCACTCTGCTTTCGACTGAGCAGGCGCGTCGGGCTCGCGCTCTTCAGTGCACTGAAACTTTCTGGATGCATCCGTATGAGCTGAACACACCTGAACCCGCAGACAAAGGCGTGATGATCTACGGTTGGCTGGATTCGATAGTGCAAGAGAAGCTACGGACGGGGTGGCTGGACTTGTGCTGGCTTTCACTCATCCCCGAAATGTACTGGGTCAACATTGCGGTTTGGGAGCCTACCGGGAGAGGGCAGTTGGTGCAGCTGTACAAGAAGAAAATGTGGGGCCTCTTTCTGTTTGGCAAAAAAATCAAGCACGACGAAGAGGGGCATAAGTGGGTGCACCTGTTATACCGCAGCGGGAGTAGTTGGGAAGCGAGAACCGAAGTTGGGGGTGACGAAAATACGGTGTCTCGCCACAACCACTTCGACTTTCTAGAGCTCGGTGCTGATTTTGAAGCTGACTTCGACGCTATCATCTCCGTCGCCCGGTATGGAGGAGAGGGCGACGGCGACACTTCGCTGCCGTCACCTGTGCCGGTGAAAAGGAGGCGGGCGGCGGGGAGTGCGGAGACGACGTTGAAGTGGCAACGCACGAGCACGAAGAAGTCGCAGCTGGATGATGACGACGGGCCGCTGGCGCAATCGAAGCGCAAGCGGACGGCGAAGAGCGATCGGGGTGGCAAGAAAAAACAAGGGCCAAGTCGAGACAGCAAGGGAAAGTCAGGGGGAGGTGGTGCGGCCGGCAGCACGGGGGGGGGCAACTACGACTCCGATGGGAGCATTGGCGACGAGGGCACGGACTGGACTTATCTCGGATGCAGAGGCGCGCTCCCTTCTCTCACAAGGAGTCAACAGTTGCTGCGGCGCAAGCTGAACAAGATCCCTGAACCAGCGTACAAGGCGGCGTTCAAACGTACGAGCATCATGAAAGCGAAGGCCGAAAAGGTGTGTTCTGTGTCCCGCGTTCCTCTTGTGATCGTGTGTGATGGCGCATCCGTTAGGGCGTGCTTGTAGGAGTGTGTGCCTTTTGTCTTGTGTCGGCGACTGATGTGTCGTGCTATGTTCCGTACCGGGTTGAACCTCTGGTTGACGTGCTTTGTTTGGGGCAGTGACACATAATTGAAATGGCCTCTTGTGATCTATTCTTTGTTTCCGCGGGTCTTCTGCTGCGGTGTTGTGTATTGCAACTCATTTTCTCGTATCACCTACAACGCCCCTTCGTCGTTGGTTGTACGTAATGGTTCCGTCGTGGTCGACGCCGTTGTACTGTCGCTTGTCCACGACGGTTGTCAGGAATATTTGCTGCTGTACATTGTTCAGTCCGAAAACGTGTGGCCTACTTCCACGCCCCNTTTTTTGTCCCAACCATCGCTGTTCACGTTTGTTTGTTCGCTGGACGTGTTGAACGCAGCTCCGATATGAACGGCAGAAGAAGAAGGAAGCCACCAACCCCAAGCGGAAGAAAAAGTTCAAGTCCAGGAAGTCGCCACCCCCAGAGCTGGAGGAGAGCGGTGACGAGGAGGTGGTGTGGACGGAAAGGGGGATGGAAGACTACGAAACGTCCGACCACTTCACGAGGCGCAACAAGATGTAAAAAGACATCGGGCGTGGAGTTTCGTTGTCGGCAGAGGCTCGCTCCGCGCTGCATCGTTGGACAACTTCATGTCGCACCAGAACCCTNAAAGACATCGGGCGTGGAGTTTCGTTGTCGGCAGAGGCTCGCGCCGCGCTGCCATCGTTGGACAACTTCATGTCGCACCAGAACCCTACCAGCGGGGAGTTTTCGCTTGACCTCGTCTTGGAGAAGTGCTTGGACCTCACCTTCCCGCAAAATGCGCGAAAGTTGTTTTTGGATAAGGTATTTTAATTATGTTGTTGTCTTGTTGCGACACGCACCGCATTGCTTTCATGTGTCCCGTGGTGCGCGTGTGTGCGGAGTATTAAAACAGGAATTTCCAGTGCTTGCAATGGTGAAACCGAATATGTACGATGCAGGTGCATAAACAACCCGAGACCTACCGCCCGCCCTCTCTTCGGTACCCATCCACCCCGCACAAAGTCGCTGCCCCCCTGCTGCCGTGCGCCCAATAGCTCTGCCACGATTCTGAAATAGCCTTGCACACGGCTTTGACTCGAAACCTGCCTCGAAACCCGCCCCCATCTAACCTCCGTGTCTCTCTCCCCCACCCCGCCCCCGCTCCTCCGTTATTTGGTGGGCCGACGAACGCCCACGTCAAGCACTGCACGACGGCGCCGCCGACCGGTGAAGAAGACAAGCGGAAGCCACACCAGATGAAGAAGTCCGCCACGCTCGGTCGCGTCACGCTCGGGGAGCGGTCCGAGGAGCGCAACACCTACGGCATGTTCGAGGAGCAGCACATCGACGGCATGATCGGCATTTTCATCACCATG